>CAKNWT010303218.1:0-16857 GCA_932066315.1 Andricus coriarius | reverse complement strand
AAAAAAACATGTATTTAATTTTAATAAATGAAAAGTATCTACCTTATTGATTCAAACAAATAATTTGTTTGATACGATTTGTTTCATTTAAATAAAGGATTTGCTTGAATTGCATATATTTGAGTTTATACAAATATTTGTTTAAATCATACAACAATTATTTGTGAAATATAATCTTTAAATAAAATCAATGCGACAGGTTGTCGCAGAGTTGAAGACATAAAAGTCAATTAAATTAATGTTTGTTTTTTCCTGCATCTTAATTGATTTTCACTGTACATTATTCTCTAACATTCTTCTCTAAATTACAATAATATCATTCCTTCTCAAAACTTTTTTATTTGAAATTCAAATACTAGAAAAGCATAGGGTCTGCATTGTGGTAATTATGCCAGGAATTCCGTGCATCTGTGTTCATAAATTTAAAATAGACATTTTTATTTTATGCAAGAAATTATTAATATTATAACATTTGACGACTCAATGGTAAAAACGTGTGACGAGTTGAACGTAAATTTCCGATCGTACGAGTATTATGGACCTGAGTTTTTGCTGTGCCAGTGGTCCGACGCAATTAAATAAAAAAAAGTTTTATGAACAATTTCAAATCAAATGCCGTTAATTTACAAAATTTGATGTTTTAAACTTATATAAATTGAATAGTTGAAAGATTTTTTGTTAAAAAATTCAAATCCACGTTATTATTTTTAATGTTTAAAATTGAAAAATTATTCACTAAATTTCTAAATGTTGAAAATTATATAATTTTAAAGCAATTTTAAGTTAGAAACATTGAAAATTGAAAGATTTTAAATTTCGTTTAAAACTAAACATTTTCTAAATTAAAAGTTAAATTATTTTAATTTTATGTCTTTTAAAATCAACAATTACTCAATTCTTATTTATAGGTCAAAATAAAAAAGATTAATTGTAAATAAACTGTTAAATATTGCTAAATATAGAAAAATGTATTTTTTTTTCATTCAAAAAAATGTTAAATTGCATGTCATGAAAATGGAATATTTTAGACTGAAACAATATTTAAACATAGTATTTGTAATTGAATAAAAGTGCCTCATTATGAATCTATTAATTTGAAATTATTTAAAAATTGCAAATAGTTTATAATATTTCAAACGTACGTTTACATTTGTTTAACCAGGCAGGCTTTCGAATTGAACATTTCAATTTTTAACAGTCGAATCTGTAAATTGTTTAGTTTTGAACAGATTCAAAATTGTCTTGTAAGGGGTCATTCACTAAATACCCACCCCTGCATGATGCTCTTTCCATTAAACATGACAATGAGACTGATACTTTGAAAGATCCGTTCTCCTTGAACTTATCACGCATTTTGTGAATGGACCCTAATATAAACTTCTTGGTCATCCGCTGGTCAAGTGGCCACCCTGTTTTCAAATTATTAGTTTTACGGTAACAAAATTTATAATTAAAAAAGTCCAAAAAAGCCATTTTTCCAGTAAATTGTTTTCATGTTTTTGTGAACATCGAAGTATTTATTTGCTCTGACAAATTTTTAATTAGAAGTTTTTCTTTTAAACGTTTTTATTATACTTTTTGTATGTTTCGTTATGAGTAATCATTAATTTAAAGAGCTAATATTTTATATTAAACATTGTTTTCACAAGTTTAGGAAAAAAAATGTTAAATAAAATAGCAATAACAATTTAAAAATACAATTCACTTTTTTAATGCCATTTTTTCAACATTCACTACCGGCAAAAAGTATGGGACTACCTGGTTTTTTTAGGATAAATAATGTATTTTTGAAGACTTTTTCAGAAATATTACGAAAAAAGTGTCAATAAAAATTTGTTTTGGGTTTTTTTAAGGGTTTATTTCTATAGAATTAAATCGACCGTTTGAAAAAACTGTGCTGATTTTTTTTTATATTCTGTTACATATGAATTCTGCAAAGATCTGAACTTAAACCCAGCCGGTTCCCTGATTCGATTTCTACACGAGATGATGGTTATACTATTAATTTCCAGATATTTTCCTTAAACCTTAACCCAAACCGGTCCTCCTGGTAAAATCATATCGATACTGATAAAGGAATAATAATTTTATAAAATTTTCTAGTATCTTTTATTACCTTTTAACTAATAATGACGTGCGAAATTGATATCACAAGAATAAACCGAGAAAATCGTTAATTCCTATACGGGAAAGGCGGCGATTTGCCGGAAATTTGAAAACGAAATTTCGCTAGACACCCTGAATATACCCTGAAAAATTGAAGAATAAGCGATTTATGACGTCTCAAATTGAAAACAATATCGATTTTCGCTTTACCTTTAACCAGTTAGTAAGTGCTATTGAGAGCTCTTGAAACAATAAATCGGATACTATCGACAGATCGCTTTGGTATATTACAGAGATACGGTGGCCATCTGTTGTACACAAGGGACATTCTCGAATGTATTCCATTCCGCTGGTTGCATAAAAATTCATAAAGAGCTTGGCTCTGCATTATTCAGCGAAATACAGGTACCCAACGACGTCGGAACAGTGGAAAGCATGGAATCATTATAATTTTGGTGGTTGGCATTCGTATGCTGTTGGTATGTCTCCACTCCACTGCGACATACGTGATTCTACTCTGTTTCGCCTGGTTGCTATAATTTTCCTCGCATGTGGGTACCGAGTACCGACCCTTCCGTCCTGTTTTTCCAATGCTTACGAGGATTCTCGCTTTATTTAATATTTTCGCTTTCTTTTCCTCAGTATCCATCATATCCACAGAAAAATAAGATATTCTAGGCGCCCTATGAAAAGGGCTCATTTTGTGCGTTGATTGATACCTGAAATTTGTATGCGGATGTTTGTAGTGTTGACATGTAAAACGAAAGCCTATATATGTTTGAGTATAAATCCTGAGATCCGCAGTATGTGTGAACAATGGTTGATACAACAGTGGGTTGTACGTTAAAATCCGGTCATTTCTTTAGTTGGAAAAAATAAAACACATCAAAAATCGCCCTTGTTTAATTATGCAATTATTTTTGCAACAATAAAGCATCAAGTTTGAAAATTCAAGAAAACATGCCCCTAGCTACTCTCAAAAAGTGTGCAAAAATCAATCCCAAAATAATTATTAGTTTTCCAAAGAAGTCATTTATTATTTAAATTTTTTTACTTTTTTCAACGAAATTTCGACATGTTTTGCCGATAGCATATCAGCTAAAGTGAGTGAAGGTATTCTACAAGAGTTTTTTCTTTCAAGTACATTTAGTGGAAGAGCGACTTTTGAAAATTAAATTGCATAAAAGTAGCTTCAAAAAGATGTAAAGTTTTTTCTTATAACAGGTGAAATAACTCCGCCAACTTTCATTTCATAAAGCTCAAGTTCGTACCAAGTATAGAAGAAGAGTTCTACTAATAGTCATAACATTTATGAAGCAATACAAATGACTTCTTGGGAAAACTAAGCATTATTTTGGGCGGAAGTTTTGCACAGTTTTTAAAGGTGACAAAGGGCATATTTCCCGAAAGTTTAAAACTTGTTACTTGATTAATGCGAAAATAATTTCATATTTGACAATAGTTATTTGCGATACAAGAGCGCAAAATAGGTGATTGTGTGCGAGTGTGAATTGTGCAGCATAAGCCGGAGGCTAGAAGTATGAGTAGGTGGTTAGCGCACGTGCGAAGCGAGTGCGGAAAAGTAGACGACTGCTTCGAGACGCAGACGAATGAAGCAATCACACAAGTCAGCAATCACCTATGCGCACGTATATCACATGCTATTTCTTTGCAACGCCCGTCCGAAAAAGTTATGTTAGGAGGGGCTAACGAAAAATACTAATTTTATATTGCATACACTGGAGTTAAGACCCCCCCCCCCCCACACACACATACACACACACAGTTTGCTGTCCCAAAACGAACAAAATCAGTCAAAGTTGGCGCCGAGTGCCTACAAGGAAGGGTTTCGTAGCCTATTAAGACGTTAATTTAGTTCTTAACAGAATCTTAAAAGAAAAGATTTTTAAATTTTGTAAACAAATATTTTTGAACAACATTTTTTTTAAATGCGAACAAAACATTGTACGAAAAAAAATGAAAGAAAAAAAAATGTTGTGAAAAAAAATGTTGAGAAAAAAAATGTTTGAAAACAAAATTTGGTGAAAAAAATGTTTGAAACAAAAATTTGGTGAAAAAAGATTTTTGAAAAAAAAAAAGGTATGAAAAAAAAAACATTTTGCGCTTATGCCATTTTGTACAGCCGGCCGCTAACGTAAGACATGGCAAAAAAAATAATTCTCAAGGAAACTGAAGATAGTTTTTAATCAATGTTTATTCATCACCCTACACGGATTTTCTACCCAGAACCTAGACCAGGAGTATAGCTCTTAAATCACCAAGTTTGGGCAAAATCTGATCATTTTCAGTCTGAGGTCGAATATTAATGCCTCCTTAATAATACACATAAAGTGATATGAAAATGGGCGATGCTTTTCTTTACGTAGCGGTAAATTTTATGCTCGATTTATAGTCAGGTTCAAGTAGAGGAGGTATTAAATTCAAACCACTTATTGACGAAGGTCGAACTTTATTCTGAAGAATATAATCTTAAGCGCCTCGCGAAATCGGATTGGCTAGGGTAGCCTCTTCTACGTCCCAGTGAAAATGGTTTTTTTAGTGCTGACGCTTCCAGATGAAGATGGTCCATTCTTATATGGGTTTCTCGCCCAGCGATTTAAAAAATAATAATCGTCTTCTCCATATTATTCCATGCACGTTTAAAAAAACGTCATAACTCTTCATAGATTATCTCGAATTATTCATTGCGACCAAAAAGTGTGTACTCGAAAAATTATACTTGTTTTTTTTTTCTCCAAATTATTTACAAGTACTTATTGAACTAAAGTACCAAAAAAATTAAAAAATCCGCCCTGCTGATTCGCGCCATTTCATATTTTAATCTTTCATTACGTCAAAATACAACTTTGGGAATTAAAAATCCTAGGTACGGAAAATGGCCCTCGCGATCATTAAAACATCATGGATAAAAAATATTGATAAACACTAATAAAGTGAATGCGACCTTGTCAAATATAAAACTGCGACTGAGATCGTACATTAAAGAAAAATATGACATATACTATTACAGAAAAAAAAGTTTAGTTGTTTTGATTTTTCTTTATGGGGGTCTTCTAGTTTGGAGCCACGATTTCGAGCCTATTTTTGGTAATTTACTGCAAAAGAACTACACATGTTAACTGGAAACGGTTTTTTGGTAATTATTGATACAATCTTTGAATCCAAAAAAATGATTTTTAAACAAAATTGTTTTAACACTCGTGACCTTGGAGCATCCTTGAACGCACCACTGCAAATATTTCACTGTCGACATTGTGGTAAGGCGTCGGCTATTTAGATTGCATGAAACAAAAAAAGAAGTGAAATATGGCTTTAATTATGATTACATTGGCTAAGTCAGGTAACAGGGGTTTTTGAAATTTTCGAAATCTCTCAAAATGGCCGACTTTCTTACAACAACAAAAGTTTCGACCTATTCTTTTGAGCTTGTGAAGGCTGTAAAAATAAAAAATATTTTCAAAAAAGCTTGTGTCTTGACCTAGCGAAATGTCTGCTGACCAGGACTATTGGGAAAACGCGTTTAAACATAAATGATGAAATAAAACATGATTAGAAAAACCTCCGATATAATCGGCTGTGCCATGGCACGTTTCTGATAACTTCTAGATTCGAAATATGCAAGAAATCAATTTTTTGAAACCTCGGAAGTAGAAGACCCCCTTAATTGATTTTTTTTTCACCTAGAGCTCCATACATATTTAAGATGTCTTGATGCCTTTTAGTCTCGTTTTTAATGTGTTACACTTGATTATCGATAAATAATCTTGTTCACTAATTATTATCAACAGATGATTCTATCACAACATTCTGGGTAAACTTTTGTCAAGTCACCGAGTGCGTTTGCTTCTATCCTGCCATCTAGACATCTATATAGAGGGCATCTAGATAAGAATGATTTGTTCTCAAAATGAACCCCATTTTTATTTTGCAAAGTTTTCCACGACAAAGAAAAAGTTAAATTTACAAAAATTCACTTTCCATTATAATTAACAAGAAAATAAAATTATAGCTACAGATTGTCGTCAAAGTTGCAGTGATATGTTCAGTTAAAGCTTTAGATGAAAAATCGAGAGAAAATTAAAATCTTAGCAGAAATACAGTGGCGGAGAAAAAGAGAAACCATGAAATACTACTCAGACCCAATTTAAATAAGAACGTGCGAGGTCCTTTTGTTTCTCGCTTTTGTAATATTAGCTATGTCAGAATGGATTGTTCGGGTTTTACGTGAAAGTAAAAACAAATGAAACTTAACATATATCTGCCATTTATTAATATTGAGAGTGTTTACAAATTTGTGCACTTGACGACGGTCGGCTAAGCTCTGGTCTCTCTTATCTGATCTCTCTCATTGTCAGACGTCGGGCTTTTTCAGTTACATTCGTAGGCCTGAAAGGCCCTGTTCTAAATGTAAAATTATTATATTATATTTGGTATTAAAAAAACAGATATGCTTCATAAAACCGAAAAAAATGTCCGTCTTCCCTTTGTCATACAAAATGTATACAAGTTTTTTAGGTTTCCCATCGATAACAAGACATGTAATTTTATTACAGTACGCAAAAAAGTTAAAACCCATTTTTATGACAAATTAAAGTCCCTTTAAATATTCAATAATATTTGAAATAATAGAGGACAATATCATTTTTTACGAAGCAGTGATCAAATACATAAAAAGTAGTTATTATCAAATTATACTAGAAAATTTTTAATAATGTTGGAAGAGATTAAGAAACATTTTTGATTAGTGCGCATACATTTTTAAAGGAAAAATGTATTGAACTCGGATGCAGCAATTTGAAAAAATTCTCAAACTCACGGCTTCGATAGAGATTGGTAATTTTTTAATACAAGCTCATGAATGAATGTGATTGTAGTGCAATTTTTTTTACGTCTGGGAAATAACTGACAAAAATATTTGAAAAGAATAAAAGGGTAAGATTTTATTTCAAAATCTTCAAAATGAAATTTGCGAATAATAGGGTTGTTTCTCAATTTTAGATAAAATCATTTTTTAATACATAATTTTAATCTAAACTCAATGTGCGTTTTGAATTTTTTTTCTATTGATTTGTTCAACAGAAAAAAATTATTAAAAATTGAAGGTGGGAAAACGCTTATTCAAGTTGGTGTCATGTGAGTGTCACGTGACTCAGAGGTTCTCATAATTATCAATGTGACGATGTGGCTTTGATGGAAACTAACGAAACGAACGAAACTTATGATAAAGAGGTTATGTCACCTAACCGTTTCATTTTCACTCCTCGTATTTCTGCACTTACGAAATCACAATCACAATAAATATCTCTATTTTCGGTAAATTTCTGCTATTGGCTTTTACGAAACTATCCTTTGACATTTTTTAAACAATATTTTGACACTTATATTTTCGACGTGCAGATAACAAAAAAAAAAACATCGGCACAGAAAAAGATATTTGATAATCTCTGACACATAAGCTGTGATTGGTGGAAAATCCGACCCCTTTGACGTCAGAGGGGCCCTCCAATCGACATCGTGATAGAAAATTCATAATTCAACATTAAATTAAAAATAGTAAACTATACGTAACAAATATTTTATGGGCGTTTTTAAAATTAGAATTTTATAAACTATAAGATCCATTCATTGGAAAAGTGATATCTGACTTTGGAAACAACCCTATTTCATGGCCATATTCTTAAAAAAGGTAGGGGTGTGTTTCCCCCTTTCACGAGTTTCACGTACCCTCCATTTTCATTTAACAATCTTGACATATTTGGACAAACGTGCTAGAAAACTTCCATCAATTTTTTTTTCTTCAAAAGTCGTATACAAGTGCTCATATGATATATTATGTCCCGAAAAAATCATGTTCAAACCGGACGAATTTTTAATATATTTTGGTACTTCATTCCCCTTATTTCAGCAGGACATTTTTGTAATAAAAATCCTATGATTACTTGTAAAAATGAAAAAGAAATAATAGGTACATTTTTAGTACTTAATTCTAAATATTTGTGCTAAACAGGAAAGATGCGAACATGGTTTGCACTGAAACTTTGGGAAAAATGAACGATGGTCCCATTAAGAAGATGAGATCTGGGAAAGCCCTAATTATTTCCAGTCCCCGCTTATTCATTGAGCTGGTAAGACATGAGCGTAAAATTGATATTGATTTTTCTTAACACGAATGGAGTCACGTCCGAACTGTCAAATCTCTCTCGTACATCAAGGGTGCCAATGAGTAGTGTGGAAAGCAACTTAAAGCTCAGGGGGTAAAGCTCAGGGGTGGGAAGAAGAGGAGCCACTTAGAATTCCGAGCGAAAGAGCGAGAACGCGTCGGAATTACATTTTGACGGCATCGTTTGTCAGAAGTGGCCAAGAATATTAGGTTTACGAGTGGCCTCTGCTCCTCCAACTTGGCGTGGATGCCGGCCGAGCGGATAAGCCATTGAGGGATTTCTCTCCCGACCTCAGCACTCGACCTTCTCTCTTGAATTGACAACGGCTCAAGGAAAAGGCTTCTTGGCTATCGAGAGTTTTGCAAAATTTTAGAGTAATGCTGCATTTGAAAAAAAAAATCCAATATATGATAATCCCATAGATGAAAGAAGAGCCAAATGTTTTTTTTACCGTAAGTCAATAATATCTATTAACGGCTTTGATGGTTTAGAACTCGAATATGTACAATTGTAGTAAATAGTAATAGTTGGTGTATGAGCGAATTTAAAATGATCGAAATGTACACTCACAAAATGATTGGTTGCCACAAGCAATTCATGGGTTAAACAGAAATTGTGAATTGATCAACGAAAGTGATCTGGCGGAAGTTTTTTTTTTCAGTCGTGTGGTTTTACAATGCCTGACAAAATATTCATAGATTAAATTTTGATAAATTATTTAAATTTTACGACTTTACACTAATTTTTATTCCATTGCTCGACTACAGATGAATTGTATATTATCTTCTTATATACGTGAATAAAATTAATCAGCCTGTAAACTGTAGATGATGAAAATTCTTCTGGATTTTGGAATTAATGTATTTCATATTCCCTGTGGAAGCATCGGTTTCTAGTTGCTCTTATAAAATAGTCTCGAGGAACAAAAACATATGACAATTTAATATTGTTAATTTAAATATGTTCTACCTTGCGCAAAAATGTGGGAATCTCTAGGTTATTAAAATTGAAATTTTGAAGTTTTCGAAGGTATTTTAATAAATTAATCAATGAAACAAATTAAAAATCAAAGAAATCCTTCAATATTTAATTATCTTCTTTCTACAAGTTCTGTCAAAATAAACATACAATACGTATTACACTCTAAATTACATGGAAAGATACTTTTGGGGTGGTGGTGGGCATAAAGATAATAAAAATTTAAGTCAAGAGGGGAAAGATAATAAATATTTGTAGAGGATTGAAACCAGGGAGGTCTTTAGTTAGGCAGAAAAACGCTGAGGGGTTGGAACTTGGAAAGTCTTCTTGAACGCATTCGCGTTATTTCATGTTCTAATTTAATTAATGGGTTTTCTTATTTGTAAATGATGATTTTCACAAAAATATTGCAATAACTTATAAATTATTTTCCCAGTTTTACGTTATTGTCTCCATAACATCCCAGGCATTTGTCAAGAAATTAAGCATGGTATAATGATTAAACTATTAAAACAAAAAACAATTACAAGCCACATAGAGTAAATTATCAAAGCTTATTCCATTAGCTGTAGCTAATTATTTCATCGTTAAAATACTTAATGGTCGGATTTGCTCTGTTTTCCCCTGCAAACTGAATCCCATTAAAGCTCATGGATTTGAGTGTAATTTCTTCCTTCGTCGTTTAACCTCATTGGCGATTCCGGGACTAAGTAGCTTATGAACTTTACTGCAATTTTTCATAATAATTCACCGTGTAAAAAAATCTTCCCTTTTCATCCACTGAGCAAGGCTTTGTAACTTTTATTGGAGGATCCTTTTTACCCACGTTCAGTGAGGCGAGCGACCGTTTTAAAATTAAAGAAGGGAACCTCGTTTGCATGAAGTAGCTAACGCGTCCAATAATGTGGTCAAAGCCAGAAAGTAAAAGACAAGAATGGCAGAGAGGGCGCAAGAGGCGCGGGTGTAGCTAGCGACAGGCAAATTCAAGTTAATAGCGCAATAAAAGTTGCTCCAAAGCAATTTCACATTCCGCCGACTAAATTACACACTCCGCAAGATTGTGCGAGCTGCCTCCTTCCCTTTGGCTTGTTCTTGCTCCCTCAGAATTCGTCCCCTAGGGAACGGCTACTGCTGTCCCACCCACGAGGTCGCTATACTGTCTACTGTATGGAGAATTTCGTGTCAAATTTTCCAGTTTAAAAATCAAAAAATCGCTATCAATTATTATGGATGTATTTATTTGTGATTATTTCATTGTAAAATGTACATGAAAATTAATTGTTGATTCAGACAAAAAATTTCTTGAACCGAAAGATCTGTTTTCTTGGATGTATATTAAAATTTGGTTAAAAATAAATTATTTTTGGTTGATTTTAAAGAAATTTGATTGACCCAATAAACTTGTTCCGTTGAATCAACTAAATACTCCGTCTACCAACAAATTGCTTGAAAACAAACAACAAATTTAGTTGGGTCAATTAAATATTTTTTGTCCACATTATAATAACCATATTCTATGGTAGAACCAACAACAATTTTGTGGATTCAACCAAGTCGTTTCAGCAGCGCTGATCGCCTTTAGCCCAATTACCTTGTGTAAATTTAAATGAAATATAAAAATTCATGAACTTTTTCGATTATATTCACATTTATAAAATATTAAAGCGATATAAACATCTGTTTTTGCAGTTATAAATTAAACATATATAAGTTACGTGTAAAAGTTCTAATTTATGATAAGAATATTTGATACTATTTTTATCTTTATATTTATATTATGCACAGTGATAATGTATATCTAGACTCGTTAAATAACACGTAAACTAGTAAAATACAGATATCCAACAGAGGGAATTTACAAAAAAAAGCCAAAATTCTAAAACTTATTATAAAATTGTTACGTTAGGCCGGTTACAAGTAAAGGGATTTTAAAGGTTATATTTTGACATCGGATGTTGACACGCCCATTTTGGTTATTTTTACACTTATGATTCTCTTGTCAAAATTTAAACACAATATTTTGTCGAAAGGCGATCAGCGTCACAGTTTCACTGTTTCTCCACTGAGACAAGTTGGGAACCAAGTTCCTGTAGGCTGGAATGGCCGGCGTGACATAGCCCTGCAAAAATGTATCTCTGATAGTGAACACTTAAAATAAAGTTTAAGTATTATGTATATCTATGAAAATGTTTTGTTATTTCTGTCAATTAATTGTTGTATATACAGGGTGTTTTTTTTAACTTGAGACATCAAAATATCTCAAGAAATACGCATCCTATGAAAAAATATCCGTGATAAAAACTTTTTATTTCCGAGGGGGAAAAGCGACTTTAAACAAATTTACCCCCTCCCCCCAAGGAGGCAGGGGGGGGGGTAAATTTTTTATTTCAATTGAGAACCCCAAGTTTTTATCACATATTCAGATTCTCATACATAAAATGCGTAAGTTTTATTCGAAAAATTTTTTTCGATTCGCGAAAAAAATACCAACCCCCTAATGTCTCCTGGGGGGTGGGTTGGGGTAAATTTTGTTCATAGTCGCCTTTGCCCCTCGAAAATAAAAAGTTTTTATTACGGATATTTTTTTCATAGGATGCGTATGATTTTAGGATATTTCGATGTCTCAAGTTAAAAAAAACACCCTGTATATATGTATATATGTATATATATATATATATATATATATATATATTTTTTTTTTTTTGTTGTTGTTGAAATTTCCATTAAATTATAAAATTCGTACGTCGAGCTATCTATTTTTTGACATTCTGGTCCTTAAATTGATCCTCCGAACTAAAAAAAAATTATTATCTCAATCTGCTTCATATTCTTCCAGTGGAATGTGTTTTTGTCTCTCCTATAAAATTAGTAGTTGCGAAAAGCGTTCTGCATTGGGTGTTGTACATATTTTTGCACACAATAACATGTTGTTTTACTCTGATCCACTGACATCAATGTTTAAAAGTCAGCCACTAAATTATTAAAATGTGTCAGATATTGATAAGTAATTCTTTAAAATCATAATATGATAACATACAAAAAGGACTATTAGAAAAAATGTTGCTGTACAGTTGAAAGTGCAGCCCACAGTGCTTATCCGTGTATTAAAAATTCCAATGTATGTAAAATAAAATAAATTTAATTCAAATAATAATTAATAACTGTAGGGGAAACCAGTACACGGTGAATATAAAATTTTTTGAAGTCATAATATTGATTTAAAGGTAGCAATTCTACCACATGAATTGTATTGGCGTAATTTATCCTATGTTTTATGCTTGTTCAATACGTTGCAATTTTATTCAAATCTGTAGGAACGAAGTGAATATTCACATTTTAAGCATTTCCGATCAATTTTCGAAGGCCATTTGCGCATGCATTCTAAGAAAAAATAATTTAAAACTGTTATTCAAACAAAAGTTTCATTTATATAGTGATTATTTTTCAAAATGTTATAAAAATTGTCGAGCTCCAAACTGTGTCGCGTATTTAACATGCAACCATGACAGTTATTGCTACCAACTACCATACGCAAACAAAAACTACGAAAAATTTTATATGATTATGTTGGTAAAAGACACGAACTTTCTTATTTAATAAAAAGTTGTTTCGTTCGTAGCATCTAATTGTTTGTACTTGCAACTTAAAAGCAAAAAAATTACTTTGATACTTAAGCCTAACCTGTCAATAATTTATTCAGCTCGTACCGAATGACTCTTCTCATAAAAACACGTAAAATATATTTCTGATGAAAATTAAGAGAATTAATCATTAGAGAGTTTCAAATTCAAGAGTTTGGCGAATTTAATGAACCGGTGAAATAATAGTGAAATCAATTTAATTTCTTAAAAAATTTGCATCGCTATGACAAAAACACATTTTTCAATTTTTTAATCCCAAAATAGCAAGTAAATTGTAAAAAAGCTCATTATCAAACTCGTTTTTAGTATTGCTAATCATAAAAAATACTAAAGAACTTTTGCTTTAAACTCCAGTCACTTTATCACATTATTCAGTTCGTACTGTTATCGATTTCGTACTTTTCTTTAAGGGGGTCACTGATAATTTCAAAAAATTCTGTTGAGTTACGTTGAATTTTGGAATTCTTGAAATTTGCTCACACTCTTGTGAATTCAGATAATTTTCTCTAGAATTTAATTATTGTATTTAGTTTAATTCAGCGTGGAATGTGTCATGTAAATGGTCTTTAATTTATTTGTATGCATTTGCATCACACTGAATTTCCTTAAATTCACCTTTAAATCCATTGATCGGTCTTTTAATTCAGTAGAATTCCTCTTCAATTAAATTGAATTCATTTGAATTCAGTCAAATCTATCAAAATTCACCTTCTTATTCGTTAACTTATACCATGTTTCTCAACGTTCCGATATTCGCGATAAGTAACAAAAGGTTTTTCATCATGTTGGCTAGTCGTCTCCAAATTTTAAGACGACTGTCCATCCCCTTTTCCAGCTCCGCCACTTTTTCGGAACGATTAGACGCACTTATAATGTCGTAAAACTACTTTTGAATTTAATTGAGAGCAGTTGAATTATCCTTGTATTAAATGAAATAAAATTCAAATCACTGAAAATTCATCTAGAACTCAAAGCTGTTAAATTGAGAGAAATGCATGTACATTTAACTTGAATTTCATTCAATTTAATTGAATTCAGCTATATTCAATTAAAGGTCTTGAATTTATTGATTTCGTGAATTCAGGCATGCTGCAGAGTTATACGAATCCTCTTTCTGACTTAGCTGTAATTTAAAATTATTTAAACTTTTAGTCAACAAAAGTAACGCCAAGGTAGTTGGTTACTTGAAAAAATTAACCCACTTAAAACAAATCATGTAATTTTCTCAAAGATATTTTAAAGTTTGGCTTGAAAATTGATTGACAATTTTTTTCCACGATAAAGGACGCTTCCTATGGAATGGCCCATAAATGCATGTACGCCAGAAATGGACAAAGCGGGTCGTATTCGCGAAAGACTTCCGCTTCTGTGACGGGGTGACTTAAAACGACGCAAGGGCACAGTTGCCATCGAGCGTCGAGAATAGCTGAGGGAGGAAATAGACGCTCAGAACCGGGTGTCAAAACGTCCCAACTTATCGGTCCGCTGGATCTGCCATTTGGTACGCCATCCTCTTATCTTTTTACGACAACCTATCCCTTTACTGCGATTCCCAAAATGGCCATGCTTATGGAAAGAGAAAGTCGGATCGAGCGTTTAGCGTCAGACAACTCGAGAACACCCCTAACATAAAAGAAAAAAACTTTTATTCCAGACTCTGATCCTGATCTAGACGTTGACAGAGTTCTCACTTACTATTATCTCTTTTATCAGTATTAAGTAAAAGAGAAAAGGATGAGAGACGTTAGAACATTCATTTCTTCTATAGATTTCAATTATGATGAAGTTATAAAAAAATCTTTTGCAAAAATTTAATCGTTGAATTAATAGTCACAAATTATTAATATAATGTCTGATACTAACAATTTAACAACAGCCTTGCTATAATTCTGAAGAGTTTTCAAAATATTTCATAAAATTATAGTATATAAAATGTATATAAAAAAATTTGTTTCATTTACAGGAATACCTTAAAAGTACACACTGTTAAACATGTTTGTGATTCTATAATACTTCTACAATACAAGCGTGAGGTAAAGTGGCAAACAAGGTATCGGAATGACGACATCGTAACACTATGGGATATTGTATTGAACTCTATGGGATATTGTAAAATTCCAAAACATGCGAGGTATCACGCTAATATCAGCATTTGGAAACTACATCATGTACTGTAGCGTTACCTTACTTTTCGGAAATAAACTTTCAATGCAGTTATTGGAAGTTTTCAACCGAAATTTTTTAAAGTGTATATAAAATTGTTAGCTCAATTTTTATATGTGCTCCATCAATGTAATGTTTTTCAATCTGGAAAATGTAGAGAAATTTATAGAATGCCTGAGATTTTAACTTTTTGGCAATAAAATCTCACACTAGGGGAAAGAAGATTTTTACCACAGGGATTGTTTTTTCCAAGTGTCCTGTTTGCTTCGAGCGTAACACATACAGCTACATTCTATGTGTCAGTGTCACTAGTGAACATTCAATCTATCAGCGCCACCAATTGGAGCGTCTTATATTCAGAATTTAGCTTTGGTGAATTTATAAAAAGTTGGAGAAAAATAAATCCATAAAAAATTCTGCTGAATACAGAAAAAACTGGGGTTTCTATTGGAATCGATTTTTGGTTTTAAGGGAGCTGCAACAAAAAGGAACCCTCATACATGTCGCCACGTTCTATGTGATTCCCCTATATATTATTAGAAGTACAACGAAAAGTGATCGCAAGTTTTGACTGTGAATGATTTTTGCGTCAAAAATGTATAATTGAATTAGTATAATTTTTATAAATGGGGTCAGTTTTTCATCATGCCTATTGTCTACATAAGAAAATGACATGTTTTAGGTTTATATCAAGATTGAAAATCTTACGAAATATAGTGTTCAGAAAATCTAAAATTAATGTTTCAACATTCTCTACCGTTGATGATTGAACAAATATTCTGGTTCGCCCCCTATTTTAAATCTGCGAGTATCATTATTCTATCAGGCATTCTGTTTAAAGAGGCCCGAAACAAATATTCAAATGATGTAGACAATTTTCCGTAGGCGTTTCAGAGAATTGTTGCTTGCGATTTCGAGTGAGCCCGATTTTATCAAGCAGACGGTGACGGAAGAAGTTAAAATATACGACGGTTATCCTTGCTTGCCGGTTCTCCTTTTCTCGAATTCGAGCACGATTGCTACGAGATCGCAAAGCGGGCACGCTGTGAAGAAAATTTATTACCCACACCTTATCTTTGTAAAGAAGAAAGAGGGCGCGAATTCCTCGCTCGCACTTCGTAAGCTTCGCTCTTTGTCTTCCTAGATTTTCGGTGTTGTTTTTACAGATCACGGACATCTTATTCAATCAGCAGCAATTTACCGCTTATTACGTTAGATATTTTTCAATTCAAAGATTTCTTTTACAAATGCATACATTTATATTTATATATATATATATAATTAGAAAACAAGGTTAAAGCTCTGTTGGCGATATTTTTCCTAATAGTAGGTACCTCCCCAAGAAAGTATTAGATTTTTCAAATCAGAACTTTACGTGCAGTTTTGTTTTGAAATTGGATTTTTCGTCAATTTTGCTTCCCTTTTCAAAACTCCATAAGAGGCAATTTATAATCAATTTTACAGTTTGACAGTTTAAAATTTTTTGTTTTAGAGAGTACTTTTAGGGAAAATAATTACCATACACGTATGTCAAAAACTCAAAAGACAAGGCCATCTTCAAACTTGTATATAAATTCACTAAATTCTACCGTAATTAAAAGAGTTGCTAATCTCTTATTTTTTGTTGAGCGATCTTCTTTTTCTATGAAGTTATAAGGCATATAATATTTATTAAAATTTGTATGGAAATAATTTTAGTGAACCCTTTGCTTTTCTGTGACATAACATTTTTAAATCAACACTGCTATAGTCCGATAGCAAATGTAAATTTGGTAATATAAATTTTT
>CAKNWT010303210.1:0-15025 GCA_932066315.1 Andricus coriarius | reverse complement strand
TTGCATTTTGTTGAAAATTCGTCTTTTGTATTAGAATATTAATCTTTTTACCGAAAAAGGCATCTTTTTGGTTGAAAATTTAACTAAATTTTGTTTGAAAACTCGTTTTTATGGATGGAAATTAATTTTTTAACTGTAAATACAACTATTCCATTTTGGGTTTAAAATTGATCTTTTTTAGTTAAAAATGCATGTATTTTGTTGAAAATTTGTCTTTTTTGGTAGAAAATTATTCTTCTTGGCTGAAAATTCATTTTTTGTTGTTGTTAAAGATTCCTCATTTTAGTTTTAAGGTAAAAAATAAATCTTCTTAGTTGAAAATTAATCTTTTCAGTTGAAAATTCAATTATTCTACTTTAAGATTCATCATTTTAGTTGAAAATTCATATTTTTGGTTTAAAATTCGACTATTCCGAAGATTCATCATTTTACTTGAAAATGTATCACTTTGTTTGAAAATGTAACTATTATTTTGAAACTAGTTGTTTTTTTTTGTTAAAATTTTTTTCAACTGAAAATGTTACTATTCCAATTGAATATTCCATTATTTTAGTTGCAAATTCACCTCTTTGGTTAAACATTAATTTTGTTAACTGAAAATGTTAATATTCAAATTTTGTTGACATTTTTTTTTAGTTGAAAATTAATCTATTTGAGAGTTCATGTATTTTGTTGAAAAATCATCTTTTTTGGGAGAAAATGAATCTTTTTGGTTGAAAATTCAATTATTTGGTTAAAAATTCATCTATCTTGTTGAAAATGCAATATTTTTACGGGAAAACTTAGGAATTTGAAAAGGTTTGAATTTAATTTAATATATAGTACCCAGATTAATTTTACTTAAAGATGAAATTATTATTCAAGTTCATGCTAGTGTATTTAAGAATATCTCATAATGTAATATAATTTGTCAAAAAGCTTTCTAAATTAAACATATTAATTGAATCCCTAGAAACTGAAAAAAATTATTTATAATAACCTTGCGATAGCTAAAATCTGAACAATATGTCTGCATTTTCTCACAATCACTTAAATGTTTCAGGAACACAGGAAACTGTATCTATCTATTCAAAATTCTATCCACGAAACTCTAAAAATCCCCAAGATTGAAGTTTAAAAATCAATTGAAGAAATCTGGGTGGCGCATGTGAGAGCGACGCACCTTTTTTAAAAGGTAGGCGGATTGGATGTCGAATAAAGGTTCCCGAGTACGGTCTTGGCAGGTGGATCGAATCAACCAACAGGTAAGAAAATTCAGGCGAATGATCAATAGTAGGTGTGGCTTTGTCATTCTTTTTTCTTTTTCTGGCTCCACCCACACTCCTCAGCTTTTTTATTTTCTTTACTGAAAAAAAGTAGCGAATTAATAAATTAATATAGAAATAATGTGGGGAAATATAAATATTTTAATCAAATCATTATAATATAATATAATAATGTAATTTAGTGTTTAAAGACAAGTAAAAAGAAATTTGAAAACTACATTGAAGACAAAGGACCGATTTAATATGAAATCGGCAGTCTGACCCTGGTGTTATCAAGGAATTGTTCGGGCCTAAAATATATTTTACTTTTTGTTTTTTACAAACAAACGATTTTTCAAGAATTTAAGGTGAATTATGAGGGAATTAACGTGAATTTTCTTTAAAATTTCGTAGAGAATTTTGATGTACGTTATTGGATTTAGGGTCAGGTGAATTGGAAACAATTAAATTGTTTCAAACGTTTCGGCACACGATGGTGGCCCTCATCAGTGAATTTTTTTTTAATCCGTGAAAATCACATAATTTCTTGTAGGTACGCAAATTTACAATTATTGAAAGTTTTATTCTTTCGTTAATACCGCAGTTGTAAAATTATATCAAATTCTTTAATTTTAAATTTAAATTTAAGTAAAAAATTTCATTGTTGTCAAAAAACACTGTAGTCAAAGAACTATTTAAGGAATATTTTTTAGCGACTTACGTTTGATAAAAAAATTCCAAATTACCAAAGTTTCACGATATGCATTATACAGAATAAAATATTATTCTAACAGGTATGAAAAATATTCAATTACATTTTTTTGTAGGTAATTTTAATTTTGGTGATTGGAAATTTCAGGAATTTAGTAATTACGTAAAGTTGAAAATTCTTGTTTCAAAGTTTCAGCAAATAGAAATTTCTGAATTTTTCTAGTTTCATTAACTTTTACATTCCGAATATTTCAATTTCGTTACTAAGTATTTTTCGTAGTTTCATTTTTTTTCGGCAATTTGAAACTTCGAAAATTTTTTGGTTTATAATTATATTTTCGGTATTTTTCAAAAAATTCGGGATATTCACTTTTCGGCAAAATTATATCACCCTGTATTTAAAACATAAAACTATCAAGAAAATAATCAAAGATGGCCTTTTTGTAAAACTTCACTTTTTAGTCTTGGCGAGAAATGTAAGCCATTATAGTATGTAATTAAAAAAATTTTTAATTTAAGAAAATTATGTCAGTTTGTTCCCAAGATCCGAATTTCTAACGAAATTTTTCGTTAGTTTTGTCATCATTCATCTAAATATTCAAGTAGAGCTAAGTTCGTGAAAAATTTTGTTGGTAAAAAAAAGTGTCTCATATTTTGCCTTGGAAAAAAATTATTTCAGGCCCAAACAATTCCGCGTGACATCACCAGGGTCAGATTTCATATGGAATTGGTCAAAGTAAAAAATTGGAGACACTTTTCATTTTAACGTGTTTTTAATTTAGAATCAACAGGGTGTCCACCTTACCTTGAAAACCTGAAAAAACCTGGAATTATCAGGAATTCTTATATACCTGTAAACCCAATGTAAATGTCAGGGAATTTTTTCTAGAGCGTGCTTAATTTTTGTAAATTTCAATTAAAAATTGAATATCAATGATTCTTCATTTCTAAAAGTAGCTTTATATGACTGTACTTGACTATTTTGTTGAAAATTCGCTTTTTGGTTGTTTAAAATTAATGTTTTTAACTGAAAATTTAGCTATGCCAGTTGAATATACGTTTCATCATTTTAATTCGAAATTCATCTCTTTAGTTGAACATTAATTTTTTTAACTAAAAATTGAACTATTAAATTTTTGGTTGAAAAATTATATTTTTTGGTTAAAAATTCGTCGTTTTTGGTAGAAATTAATCTTCTTCGTTGAAAATTTATATTTTTGGGTTAAAATTCAACTATACCAATTGAAGCTTCACCAATTTATTTTAAATTTCATCTATTTGGTTAAAAATTAATTTTTTTAAACTGAACATTGAATTATTCTATTTTGATTAAAAATTGATCTTTTTTAGTTCAAAATTGGTCTTTTTTAGTTGAAAATTCAATTATTTCGTTGAAAATTCACCTTTTTGCTTGAAAATAAAACTATTTGGTTGAAAGTTAAACTCTTTTGTTAAAAAGTTCACCTATTCCTGTTGAAGATTCATCATTTTAGTAGAAAATTCATCACTTTGTAGTAGTAACTAGTAATAAGTAGTAATTAAAAAAATGTTAAATATTTATCTTTTTGTTGAAAATTTATGTATTTTGTTGCAAATTCGTCTTTTTTTATAGAAAATATTACTTTATGTTTGGAAATTCAACTATTTGATTCAAAATTCATTTTTTTCTTGAAGATTCATCATTGCAGTTGAATATTCATTTCTTTGGTTAAAAATTTAAATCTTTTATTGAAAATTCTTCTTTTTTGGTTGAAAATTTTAATCTTCGAGGTTGAGAATTCATCTTTTTCGTTCAAAATTCCTTTTTTTTTTTGTTTAAACTTTAACTGTTTTGTTGAAAATTCTTTTATTTTTTGTTGAAGATTCATGATTATAGTTGAAAATTCATTACCTTGATTAACTAGTCTATGCTTGGTTGAAAATTCATCCTCTTTAGTTGAAAATTCATGTATTTTACTATTTTATTAAAAAGTCGTATTTTTTTGAAATTTTCAAGTATTCCAGTTAAATATTCATCATTTTAGTTGAAAACACGTTTTGTTGGTTGAAAATAAAACTACTTGGTTGAAAGTTTAACAATATTTTTATTAAGTACACCTTTTTGGTTTAAAATTTATCTATTCCAGTTGAAGATTCATTATTTTAGTTGAAAAATTCATCACTTTGGTTAAAATATTTTTTGTTTAAAAAAAAATTTTAACTATTCCATATTTAGTTGAAAACTGATATTTCGGAGTTCAAAATTCAACTATTTGGTTGAAAATTTAACAATATATTTATAAAGTTTATCTTTTTGGTTAAAAATGCAGCTATTCCAGTTGAAGATTCATAATTTTAGTTGAAAATTCATCACTTTGATTAAAAATTTCTTTGTTAAGAAAATTATTTTTTTTAACTTAAATTTTAACTATTCCACATTTGGTTGGAAACTTATATTTTTTAGTTCAAAATTCAACTATTTGGTGCGAATTCATGTATTTTGTTGAAAAATCTTATTTTTTGGAACAGAATTGTATTAATCTTTTTGCTTGAAAATTCAACTATTTAGTTAAAAATTGTCTTGTAGAAAATGCAATATTTTTACTTGAAAAGTTAGGAATTTGAAGCTGTTTAAATTGAATTTAATATAGTTTCCACATTACTTTTACCTCAATTTGCACTGAATTTCAAGTATAAGAAGATAAAATAAAAATTTGTGTTCAAATTCACGGACTTTAAAGACAAATTCAAGAAATGATTAGTTATTTGTTAAAGAGGGAATTTTTAAAAACATAAACTTGAAAAGTCAAATTGTGTAGCAACATTATTTTACCTAATTTATTATTGTGTAATTATTTAATTAATCGATTGTGCTAATATATTTAAAAATGTCGTGTAACATAATTTGACAAAGCTTTCTACATTAAACATATTAATTGTTTGCAAAGAAAAATACATTTCTTAAAGTTTAAATATTTTTAGTTTTATTTGAAAAAATGTTTGTATATTTTCAAAAAATGAAAGTGGTATCGATTGCGGAAGGTAGATGTGATTATATTTATTTTTAAACACAAACGTATTTGTTTCTGTGAAAGATTTACTCGGGAAGTTACTCACATCCTCCAAGAATTTAAGTTTAGAGGCTCTTGGGCTTTTAATTGCTTTGGCGTTGATAAGCGCGTTACGCCGTCGAGAAACTGTTGGAGGGAAAGGAGGGTATAAGTGGTTGAAGCGGTGAGGAGAGTATAAAGGTCGATACGCACAAAAAACCGTGAGAGACGAGCATTTCCCTTTGCATTTCAGGTCTCTTGAGTCTTTCTGCTCTCAACATTTTATTTACGTTCCCGGTTTCTACTTGCTACATTACTATGAGCAGACAAGTAGCTCAAGGTGAATCACAGTACTTTAAAAAGTTGAATTAACTAAAAAATTAGTATAAAAATTACGATACATTAATTTCTAGGATTATAAAACCAGTGTGGCCACTCAACCGGGAGAACCGGGAAAAAGCCGGGAGAAAAATATTAAACCGGGAGATTTCCCGTATTTCATTATTCGCGCGTTTTGTAAGTTTTGAGTAAAAATTATTTTTTCTTAGAGCAATCACATTTTTTAGTCAAAAAAATCTATTCAGTCTTTTTTAATGTTACTTGATACTATATTGTATGATACTTATCGATAATATATTTATCGTCTTTAAAATTTCTATGATTTTAATTTAAAATTCTGGTTTTGAATGCGCATTCTAAAAGTTGCATCTTTATATACTCGAAACTAAAGATTTTTCTTAAATTATTTTTTAGATTAATTTTTGTAAATTTAGAATTTTAAATTTCACAATATTTTAGTTTCAAAGTCAAATATTCAAAATGTCAGGACGATTTTGCAATTAAATATTTCAAAATTTCATATTAAAAGCCGTGATAGCTTTTAATTTAATCATTTTAAATGTAAATATAAAGCAATTTCGAATTTAAGAGCTTAAAATTGTACGATTTAAAAAATTGCATTCATATTATAGCAATCTTGTTTTTTATTATTTTTTTATTTTTAATGTAATATCTTAAAAGTAACCAAGTTTTAGTTAAAGATTTAAACAAGCATTAATTTCAAATTGAAAAATATTTGATTAGAAAATTTCAAGAATGGATAAAAATTCTAAAGGAAGATTTGAAATTAAAAAATTAAAAACTGAGTTTAAAATACAACTAGATAAAAATTAAACTTTCTGAAATTGATACATCAGTAATTGAATAATTTCGGAGATTTTAAATGGTTACAATTTTAAAGTTCTGAATTTTCATGTTGAATGCTAAATATTTTTTTTCCCTTTGATAAGTTTTAATTTTGCAATTTAAGTTTAATTGGTTGAATTTTGGAAAATATAATCAGCAATTTAAAAGTTATTAATTTTTTTAACGATTTAAGTTTACTTAAAATAATTGAAATTTTAAAGCGTTTGAGTATTAAAACGTGATAACATCACAATTTTTGCTAATTAAATTTTTTTTCAGCGTAGAAATTAATATTTATTCTTAACGTTTTTTTAAAAATAATTCAAGTCATTTTTTGACTTTGGAAAAATTTGTCTCATTAGCTTTAAGTTTCAATTAGAATTTTGTTATGTAATAACAAATAAAAATTCTAGAATTTCAGAAGCTTTGACTTTGAAAGATTCAATTTAGTTTTAAATTTTTAATTGTCAAATTTTAATTGCTCTAAATTTAAAATGATGCAAATTCAAAAGTCTTTAGTTTTTTAATTTTTTGAACGCTTTTAATTATAAATAATACAATTTCAATTCCTCTGAATTTTAAAGAATATATTTTCAAAAATTCGAATCTTGAAATATTAAATTTTTAACGTGCTGATATTATATTATTTTCACAATTTTAATTCGAAATAATAATTTAATTTCGTGATTCTTTAATTTGAAAAATGTCTCATTTTTAGCACTTCGACTTAGAAATTACACAATATTTTTCAACTCCTTTTTCTAATTAAATTGTCCACGTTTTCAGTTAGAAATTATTAATGATCAATTATTGTTTGAAAAATGTTTGAAACATAATATTGAAAAAGTGGTTTAATAAAGATATTTAAATTGTTTATATGATTCAAAGTCAACAGATTTCTTGCAAAAAAGTTTGCTGATGCTTATCGAGTATATGTTTTTTCTAAACCAGGAGAAATCACGAATATTTACCGGGAGAACCGGGAGAAAACCGGGAGACAAAAATTTAAAAAATAGTAGCCACCCTGAAAATGGCTTGACGGAAAAATCAGTACATTATCCCACTTCTCACCCCCTTCAACATCTAATTTTTCCCATCCCTAATACAATTTAACTTGAAACGCGTTAATCCAAAAAACAGGATTGCTACAAAATACTAATTTCGAAATTCCCTAACTTTCCCTGACTTTTTCCTGGCCAATTTTTCATTTTCCCTTACCGTTATAAATTTTTCTTCTATTTTAAATTTTCAAGCAAAGTGATTAAGGCTCAACCAAAATTTCCACCAAAAAAGAAAGGTTTTTGAATGAAAATTATGAATCTTTAACCAAAAAAATGAATTTTCAAGAAAGTAGTTTTACTGTCAATTAAGCATTTGAATTTTCAACGAAAAATGTAATAGCTGATATTTCTACCAAAAAATATTTTAATTTGAAACCTAAAACAGTTGAATTGAACCAGGAAGACGAATTTTCAACAAAATAGTTAAAAATCCTCGATAAAAAAAAAGATTAGTTTTCAGCCAAGCAGTTGCATTTTTAGTCAAAAATATCAAATTTTGACGACAACAGATACATTTTTAAACAAAAAAGACGAATTTTCAACGAAAAATCGTCATTATGCAAGGTGTCAGACGAGGATGCGTTATTTCCTCATGGCGAAGGTACGTGGGTTAGCTTTCACAGATGACAAGATTGTTATGGCAGAATCAATCGAGAACTTGCAAAGAATGTTGAATAAAATTAATACAAGCATGAAGAACATGCGCCTCAAAATTAACGTAAATAAAACAAAAATTATAGTGTTTGAAGGAAAGGGTGAGCAAACAATGTGCAACATGGTCCTAAATGATGAGAGAATAGAAAAAGTTGATAAGTACGTATATCTTGACAGCCTATTCACTAGTGACGGAAAGATAGATGGGCAGTTAGATAGGCGTATAAACGGGGGTAAGACGGTTATCGGTAGAGCAGGGCCCATTATCAGAAGTAAAAATATATCCAAATAAAGCTAAAAGGGCAATACAAAATTCTATAATATGAAATTCGTGCTCATATGATATGCGGCAAAACACTGATAGACAAAGTGAGCAATGAGATAATCCTCAAAGAATGTGGTGTAGAGGAGACACTAGTTGACATATATGAAAGAAATTCTTTGAGATGGTTTGATATCAGTGTGCCCAGAGGCAGACCGCGGAAAGAATGATTAGAAGGTGTACATGAGACCCTAATTTTAAGAGACATAAGAAGCCATAGAAATACAAGAACTCGCATTAAAAAATGCATGGACGTGAAGGAAGCTAGATAGGTATGCCAGGACAGAAAAGTGTGGCGACAAAATAAATTAATAGTTTATAAAAATAGGGTCAGTGGAGTGAATGACGAATGAAACAAAAGACCGCGGATACTAATGGGCCCGAGTAGGAAGCTTCACATGATGACTTTCTGAGGCTCTTCACTTGGGTTGATCGCTAGAGAGATTGATCAGCAACCTGGGTCGGAGCAGTGTTGCGGAATGAACGTGTTATTTAAATAAATAACACGGGAATTCCAGATCATTCTAAAAATCTATACCCTCTCCCCCACATTACTCCGTTCCTCACCAAGTTAGTCATGCTTACCCCGAAAGGGAAATGGCCTAATGGTATAATAATAATGTACGATATCCATAGCATTTGAAGGATTTCATTGAATATATTTCATGCGATAAAAAACAAATAATGATTTAATGTGTATAATACCATAAAAAGTAATTTCAATAGCCGAAACAGGTTTCAGTTAGCATATTTAAAAAAAAAATAGAAAGAGAAAATGTGCGTGAGAACTTCTTTGGGTGGGGGGGCCGGCGGGAAGGAAGAAGCTTCACGAAATTAATGGACGCTCCCTTTACGCAAATTATAATTTAGAATTAAAAAGAAAATAGTAAAATAACGCGGTTGGCATGCAATTCCCGCACAATATGTGCGGTAAAACGCTAATGGACAAAGTCAATAATTAGAAAATCCTCAAGAATATGGTATACAGGAGACACTATAGTGTAAAAAATTTCGGTAATTTTTCCTGATAGGTCGTAGGAAATTTTTCCGAAACGATTCGGAAGTATGGGATTTCCTACAAAAGGTGGAAATAGTTCGTAAATTTTCGGCAAATTTGCCAATTTTTCGGAATAATTTCCGAAATGTTAGGAAATATATCAAAGAGATCAGGAGATTGCATACATTTCCGAATTTGTACGAAATTTTTCCGAAAAATAGTAGGAAATTATTCCATCAAAATGGAAATTTTTTCACTTTTTTCGGAATTTTTTCCATTCATATTACGAAATGTACATTTCCTACAAAGTTGACTATTTTTCCCAATGCTTGGCCAATTTTTCCTATACATTTTTGGAAATTATTCCACCAAAACGGAAATTTATCCTTTTTTTTGGGGCATTTTTTCCATTTATATTCCGAAATATATTTTTCCTATAAAATTGGAAATTTTCCCCAATTCTTGTCTAATTTTTCCTACAGAATTTTGGAAATTATTCCAGCAATATGGAAATTTGTGCACTTTTTCGGATTTTTTTTCCATTCACATTACACAATGTGTTTGATGATGTTTTGTGATGTTTTGAGCATGTTGAGAGATAAGAATGAAAGATGAACGATTGACGAAATAAGTATATCGAGGTAAAGTAAATGGTAGTGTACCCAGAGGCAGACAGAGGAAAGAATGGTTGGGATATGTGAATGAGACCCTAATTAAAAAATATGTAGAAAGCCATAGAAACGCAAGAGCTTGCATGAAGTAATGGATGGACGTGAAGGAAGCTACAGTGTAAAAACAATAACATTGAAAATAATAGCACAAAGTTATCCTATTTAAAAAAGTGCGCGAATTAAATAATACCGTAAAAAAGATATCTCTAGTTTTTACAGTGCAAAGAGGTATGCCAGGACAGAAAAGTGTGGCGACAAATAGTTCATGAGAAATACATGATGATGTGAAGCTCTTCGCCTGGGGTGATTGTTAAAGAGATTGATCAGCCACCTGGGTCGGAGCAGTGTCATGGAATAAAAGTGTTGTTTAAATAAGCAACACGGGAATTGTAGGATAATCTCAAAATCTATACCCCCTCCCCACACCTTATCCCCGACAGTATAACACAACAAGAACCGAGTGAGTCACGCTTACCTCGTAAGGGATTTGTCTCAAAGGTATAATAATAAAAAAATAAATTCCCACCAAGAATTTATGGGATACTTCTGTGGACGTGTTTTTCAAAAATTAAACCTGACAACATACTATCTGTCCAAAAAAGGTAGGTACCTCAATTTTTCTACAGATTAGAGTAATGTTGCAGATAAAGGTTATGCCTGTACTGATACAGAGTTTTAAAGTTTTCACTCCATTAGCAATTATTTCCTGATTTAGTGAAAGGTTAAAAAGTACCATTATATCTTACGATCTTTTCAGAATAGGGAAAGGAGGGGCAGCGCCGACCAGTCAACAGTCAACGATTTTTGTTAAATTAATAAGATGTAGAATTGATCCATTTTTTTGTCATTTCGAGTCATACATTATTGTATATCATGTTTCTATAAGTATTAATTACATAAATAAAACAATGATTTAATAATTTAATAATTTCTGAAAAGGTTTATTTCGTCGGCATTGCCCCACTCGGAGGGCAAAGCCGACCGCAGCTTTTTATAAAAATCAGAACATTTGAAGATGGGAAAACATGATGGTTCGCGTCTGTGGTATTTTATGTAGTGGAAAAATTACCTTTAAACATATCCAGCAAGAAGAATAAGTTATTTTTAATAAAAATAGTGATAGTTGTGATATAACCTCTTATTCGTTGACATTCCATTAGAGACGGACTGCGGGCAAAGGTTTCTACCGTACCGACCGGATCGAAATGATTAATATTCAATAGTTTTTTGCATGTTGCCCAGAAGATAAGTGGCTGCTCTACATTACCGATCACTTATCATAACCTAAGCAGTTTAAAACTATTATTTTCGTCGGCGTTGCCCCCCTGGTGAGGCCTCAATTATTTACGATATTTAATATACTTTGGACTTGAATTACGTTCAATTATTGTAATGAAATAATGTGATATTGTTTTATCTGTCAAAATAACAAATTTTCATACTGTAAGTATTGCCATTAATGTTGAAAACTTTATATTTCTGCTAGCGAATCTTCCATTCTTTCGTTGTCAAAACTGTTTTCTGCATATTTTTTCTTTTACAACGTCAAGTTTCAAGCTTTTAGTCAGTAACACTATATATTTGATAAAATAGATTTATTTAATGCAAAGTAGAATTAAAATGATTAAATAATAGCGATGTTATAAGCAAAGTCGCCTTTGCCCCGCCGGTCGGCGCTGCCCCTCCTTACCCTACTCAGCTTTGACTGCTGGCTGTTAGTCCCTGAAAATAAATTACGAAAAATATGAAGAAAGAAAAGTGAATTTCTGTGGTCCATTCTGTGCAAAATGGTTAATTTTAGAGTCAGAAATAATAATTTGTTATTAAGTTAATAAAAAGCTGTTTACTTATTGGCACTTCATATACCATTTTCAGAACCAAAAATGTGCAAGCGTCCTTAAGAATTGGCTCTGTACGTTCTTTAGTTTCGGATATAATACCTCACTACTCTTTGTTGTTAACTTCATAACAAATGATTATTTCTGACTCTAAATTTTACCATTGTTCACAAAAAGGATGAAAAAAATTCATATATTTTTTGCAGAATTTTTGTACTGTACTTTTAGGGAGTAACAAACATTCAATGTTGAGTTTTCTAAGATGATCGCAAGATAATGGTATTTTTAACTTTTCATTCGTACTTCGTCTTATATTTTCAGAATTTTTTTCTGCTAAGATTTTAACTATAATCTGTACAAAAATTGAGGTATGTATCTACATTTTTTGGACAGATAGTACTTGTAAATAAATTTATTCTTCAGCCCCTATACTAAAAATACAATTGACTGGATTTAAGACTAGTTTATTTTTATTAAAAAAAAACCCGTATCAGTTCGGCTTTCGCTTTAAATGTCACTATCACATGAAATCAAATGATTTTGCTTGAGTTGATGAGTTTGCTTTGGAATTTCTTAATATTTACATAAAAATGTTTATTAAAATAACATGTTGCTATATTATATGGACAACAAAATATTTGGTCGACCCAACAAAATTTTTTTTGTAGCAAATTTTTTTTCTGCATTTATGAATCAGAAATTTTCCGTTTGGAACATTTCCAAATTCAAAATCATCAGATTGAAAACTTGATGCTAAAATCGTTTTTTTTTTGACCGCCGAAATTTGAAAACTGTAACCTTTATCTCTCTTAATTATTTACTCCAGAAAAAACTCGGAAAAAACTAAAAAAAGTTATGATAATAACACAGAATATTTGTTTCCGGAATCTGCTGAAAATCTTTAAATAACCTGAAATCTTTACTCCTGCTAGTGAGTAACTTTTTATAATTTTTTCCTTTTTTTAATTAATGTTATCAATTTTTTGCATATTTTTCCCCTTTCCACTTTTTTCACATTTTTGTGATGGCAAATAATGGAGAATTTTTAATGTTAAAATTTAAGGTTCAGAATTTTATAAAGTAGATAATTACTATTTAATACCTTTTGTTATTGAACGATTTTAAATTTAAATCTTCAATTAAATGAAATAATTTGACATTCAAATGTTCAACTTTGTACAATTTCAATCTAAATTGTAAAAGACGTCAAAATTGAATTCAAATTTAGTCTTTAAAAGTGGAAAACTACAAAACTTTACATTTGGAACATTCAAAATTAAACAATTTTAAATTTAAAGTTTTCTAACATGTGCGATTTTACATTGAAAGCCTGAATAGTGAAACAATATTTTGAATTAATATCTGCAAAATTGAATAATTTCTTATTCAAAACATTAAAGCAGATCATTTTAAATAAACTATAATATTAAAATTGAAAATTTTCAACAGATAATTCTTCAAGTTGTTTCAAATTGTAAATTATAAGAAATTGGAAGAACAATTTCAAATTTAAATCATTGAACATTGCACAACTTAAATTAAAAGTCCAAATTGATGATAAATGTTTAAATTCCTATAATTAAATTTTGTAAATTTTTTAGAGTGGAGGAAAAGCAAAATGGACTTTATATAGTTAGTTGTCATTCTCAATTATTTGAAAGTGTATTTTTTCAAGTTTTTTTCAAAACTTGCAACAAAATGTTAAATGATCTTTCAGTATTAAAAACATCACACGAAACCGAAAACATTAGTTTAATCCTCATAATCACTTCTGACAAAGAGGGGGGAAAAGCAAAATAGCCTTTACATAGTTGTCATTCTCGATTATTTAAAATTACATTTTTTCATGTTTTATATTCATAAAAAACTTCTAAAAATATTTATTTCCTTTATTTTAGAATTTTATAATATTTTAAAAATGGGTTTTCCATAGTTTAACTTTTTTCATTAACATAATTAAAAGTTGGTGCATTGATATAAATTCTCTTTCATTCAAATAATGCAAAGTTCATGCAAGAATAGAAAAGACTCTTTTATTCGAGACATTTTGATTGACCCTTGTATTTGTTTATTTTTTATTTTGACCTTCTCTATGAGGAAGAAAATATATTTATTAACTAATCATAATCAGGAAGCAAAGGGCTCATCAAATGATTATCATAAAATTGTAAATGCAAAGAAAGTGGAAATACCCGAGATCGAATTCGCAGCTAGTTCCGAAAACTGAACTGGGGTTTCTGTTGGAAACGATTTTAATGGATTTTTTGTAATTTATTGAAAAATTGTTTAAATAATTATTTACAAATTTTATTTTTACAAGTAGAACTTATCTCCTTGACGGGAATATGTATAAGAAGAGTTCTTCGTAAAACAAATATCTATGAACAATATTTTATGAAGAAGTTTAAGAAGAACTTAAGAAAAAATACTTTTAAAACATTTTTTTCATTCTCTTCAATGCGAATTCGAACCTTTTACCAGCGAGTGCAAAAAAAGGCTTCGAATTTGTTAAAAGGCTTCAAAGTCGTTAGCTTCGGAGTTGTTATTTGCAATTTTTAAGTGATATAAAACACACCATTTAAGAAAAAAATAATTCCAACTTTTGGAAAGTGTTTTGCTCCATCAGCCATTCTAATTTTATGGGGAAATTAAAAAAAAAAATTATTCTGCGTTTGTACCGCTTCAAATTGGGAGGCTTCGGAGTTGTTATATTCAGGTTAACCGATAGTTTTTCCCGTGTTCTCAGACGACTTCAGAGGATTTAATAAATTTTGACACTCTGGCAACGGCATGTGTTTTTAAAATTTGATAAAAAATACTTACTTTTCATAATTATAATCGATTATAATACGAATCATCACCTCAAATTCGTTAAAATTATAGAGGCTTTGGAGTTGTTAACAAACCGAGGGACAGACGCATATAAGCATGATTCTTTCAGTCAGTATTTATAATCTCTAGCATGTTAATATTGCAATTTGAACTGCATCATATATTTAAAAAAAGTGCTCGAGGCCAATATCATAAAAAAAATGTTTTCCAGTCCAGCCACATTTCAAGTATGTGAATCTGTAGGGAGGCACACTATAGGGAAGGTAAAAACTCACTACTTAATTACAAAAAAAAGTATGCCCCCAAAGTATCACCCATACCTATAAGAGACTTTTCGTACAGAACTCGTTTTCTCCCTCGATCCACTTCGAAGATCAGTATTTTTCTGTAAGAAACAAGACCCCGGGGGTTTTTGGGATCGCTGATCACGAATCTGGGGTCAGATTTAATAAATTCACGTCAGGGGGCCCCAACCTCCTCC
>CAKNWT010303198.1:0-17132 GCA_932066315.1 Andricus coriarius | reverse complement strand
AAATATATATAAACTTACCTAAAGGTTGTCTGCCAATACCACCACCTTTGGAGCCGAACAATGCACAAAATTTGCAGAAAGCTCCATTTTTTTCAGCAGAATATGCAAGCCACTGCCAACGAAAAAGCCACTTATATTGAAAACGAAGATTTCTATTTCCTGATGCAGGAAAATTGAAATTTGGTCCTGGTGTCCACACGTTCCTCAAAATATCAATTTTCTTCTCCAAAGAAATTTCATTGACTTTAAATGATCCAATGTCATTGAGAAATACACAAGCGTTTGCATGATCATTTTCTGAATTTCCTAAATTTAACTTTTCCTCATTGATTGGTTGAGGACGCGGTTTTTTTGTTACGTTGTTCCAGTTGGAAGTGCCAGCAGGTCGCTTGCATGACATGGTGTCGCGTACAAATACAAACTGATATTATTTTAATTTTTAAATGTTGAGTATTGACATATCCGGCTGCTTTGCTGGTGTTCACTCTATTGATCCTTCTCGACACATTCCCTATGACTGACAGTTTAAAAGTGGCTACTTGCAAGCAAACAAAACACTTTTCTGCTTTCCTTTAGAATCTATTTAATTAAACTATGTGCCGAGAAACTCATTTGCGAAAATGGGAACTAATTTAATTTTATAATGAGTACCATAAATTACCTGCCGTTCATGCTCTTCTATAATCTGCGAGACATTTTGGTTTTAGAGTTTAGGAAAATAATTTCAAAATGCTAATATTTATTACGGTTTCATTATGTGAAGATTTTCTATAGAAATATTTTCAGGCTTAAAGTTTATATTATTACGGTTCACATTTTGTGTTTCAGAAATGAATAGTTTTATGAGGGTTGTGGAAAATTTCTATCAGGGAGACAGCTCATTACCTGTGTCAGTGGGCGGGGAAGTAGTTTAGGGAGGTGTATCGGATAAACGGAGAACTGAGACGGTTTACAAAAAGCAAGTAAATATGCCTCTTCCAGCGTCAAGGGGGGGGGTTTAACACCCCCCCCCTTGGCTACGCCACTGCTGGTAGCAGTACCATATTTCTTCTTCCTAGGGCCTTTTTTTAACCCAGCATCCTCAGTAATTTTAGCCTCATTTATAGGACTAATTAACGTTCTATTCCCAGCCGTACTAAACCCAGGATCAGAATTAGAAAATCGGAATTTCAAATCGGGCGGAAGCTCTGCTCAAAAGTAAATCGGAAAGTTAGTGGATCTACAAACTTCAAATCAGAGGAAACCTCTGCCCTAGAGCACATTTTTAAGTTTATATTAAATTACCAGATAGACTCCGGTTATTTGGAAACCATTCGCAAGTAGTCGAGATACAAATTTAAAAAATAAAAGTAAAATCTGTGTTGTGCTTTCGAAATGTCAATCGAACTGAAGTCGATATTAAGTTTCAAATCCCTTTAAATAAGTGAAACTAAACCCACCAGATCCATTGACAAATCCATTTTCAACCATTATTACCCTTGAGCACCAGCAGGAGACCTGAGCCTACCTGCCCACTAATAAACTCCTTTGGCAAATCCTCTTTGTCAAACCATCGCAACGGTGAATCACCAGAAGGATAATTAACGTTACCTGTACGAAAAGAGGACTCAGCTGAATCAAAAAACCAGATTGTCAAGGAATCTTTAAATAATCTGTGAATCCCCAAAATAGTTACTACCCCAGTTTAAAAGGTGAAGAATTGGAATATAATTAGTGGATTTTTCGCTACCTGAGAGTCTCAAGGGCCACTTAGAATATAAAACAAATCCAACACGTAGAATTAAACAACATTCAGAAAATATTAATCCTTTTCTTTCTTTAAATTCGAATCAGCTATCTCTCTTTAACTTTTTTAATTTCTTATATTTAATAAACTCAAATATTATATATACAGAGTGTCCCAGACTCAAGTGTCCGGACTTATATAGCTATATTACCATTAGAAAAAGAAATTGAAAATTCCTTTTCTAAAAATTAGTTGAAGTTTTAGTTTTTGAGTTAATAAATGATTAAGCAGGACCAATCAGGAGCGAGGGGAGAACAGCAGTCATTACACTTCGTTCGACTCCCGTTCACGTACGCACGGCTGTTTATACCGCGCTCCTGATTGGTCCAGCTTAAACAGTTGATAACTCAAAAACTAAAACTTTAACTGATTTTTGGAAAAGGAATTTTAGATTTATTTTTTTAATTTGTATAGAGCCATATAAATCCGGACACTTGAGTCTGGACACCCTTTATATATATATCGGAAGTTATTTTCATCCCTTTTTCGAAGTCCTAGGTTTCGTTCAAAAACCATAAAGCTTTTTTAATTAATTAGTTTTAACCAGGTAACTTTGTACCCTTCAGGGCGTAACATACCTCGTTATAAAATAGGTTCATCGGCTGCGGAAACTAAAAACTACCGATAACAGAGATAACTACCAAACATTTTCTGCTTTCAAAATTTTAGCAAAATTTTTTTCAGTATTTCGAAAAAAAATTTCAAAATTTATTTAACATTTTTATTTGAATTAAAAAAAAATAAATTCAGTTTCTTAAAATATTTTCGTGGAAATATAACAAAAAAACAACAAAACAACATCTGTGTTTATGCCCTGTATCATTTATATTTATGCTTTGTACCATTTATTTATACCCTGTACCCCAAACATATAAATTCTAAAAAATTTTATATACTCTAAAAAAATTCTTGAATTCTTGAAAAAATTAATTTCAACTTATTATCATCATGAGAATCATGAATTTCGGGCCAAAATACTGAATCAGACAAGGCAATAACACACCTTCCAGTTTCAAAAATCCCTCAGCTAGCAAAAATAGTTGCAAATATTCAACAGCTTCCAATAAATATTCGAAAAACTTCAAAACTTGATTTAGGCTCAGACTTCAAAAACGATTCAATAATTAACGCATCTCGTACTAGTGATACGTCGGTCATCACTTTGGAAACTGAATCTCCAAATAAAGATTCCCCAATTAATACTAGTTTTGAAGATAAACCTTCAAATTTATCCTCAAATTCAAAAAACTTTCAAAACGATACTTTAGATAACAATACATTGAACGACGTGACTATCATCAATTTTAACATAAATATCCACGATCAAAATAGAGCAAATTCAACAATAATTGACAATACACAGAAAGAGATATTAACCCTCCGTTTACACACTTCTTTTTCCCACCTTCCGTTTACACACAGGGTCTTTTAAATCCTATTCAGTTTTTGAACTGTTTCTGGCTTTTAAAAAATCTAACAAAATTCAGGGTTATTTTTCGAAGTATCTACTACACGATCCAATAGTAGTTAGTGCCAATCGCTTAAAGCTTTTTAAATTGAAAATTGAAATTTGGGAAAAATATAGAAAAAAATCGATACTTGTTAAAAAATTCATAATTTTGTAAAAAATAAATTTAAAAAAAGCGTTGCAAGGTTTTAAAGCTTAGACTATGACCTTCGAAAAATATATAGGCCCATTGGCGGCGGCTTCAAAAAGTTGAATTATTTGAAGACCAGAAAAATGAGAATATTTTACAATGATTCATGCAGGTAATTGCATAGAAAATGCAGGATATTGAATGTTAATGCATGTTTATTGTACAAAAATAGTAAAATGTACTCAAAAACATGGAGTTTGCACAACCTTTACAGAAATGTATACGGTGTTCTTCGCAAACAGCCTTACCGCAGGAGGCACAACAGTAAAATGTCTTTTTGCCAGCTTTATATACAGCATGGAGTAATAGTAAGGAGACAAATCTGTATGTCAACATTTATCGCCGTTTTTTCGGTCATAGTTTAGGGGAGGACGTACGCTGAAATGTACAGGAGTTCGCCTCGTTTTCAATGGAATATCAGCTAGAGCTTTTTGATTGGTGGGTTATTCATGATTCAAATTTACTGCCCAGAAGCCACCAATCAAAAACATCTTGCGAATATTCCACTCAAAACGAGGCGAACTCCTTTATAATTCAGCGTACCTCCTCTCCCAAGCTATGTCCGAAAATTCGAGGTTCATTTTTTATTCGCACGCGTATCGTCGTTTGGTCTCCTTACTATTACTCCATCATATACAGGTTAACAGCGCGTTGGAAACAGAAAGATCAAGTGCTGCAACAAAAAAAACTAAGAAAGAGATCAAATCACAATTTTTTCCCAATGATTTTCAAAATCAAAGAGAATTTTTTCCTAATAATTCTCAAAATGAAAGACAACAATCGATTTATACTACAAAACAATTGGTCAAATAATAACCCTCGATACGAGTCTCGTGAAACTCAAAATAAGTACAATGAAGAAAGACCCCCTTGGAGAGAACAGGCACGCTGCCTACAATGGAATAGAAATGACTCTCGAAACGACCCTTACCAACAAATAATTACCAGTCTGAATCTAATTTTTTACAAGATAAAATAATATGCTACTATTGCAAAGAACCGGGTCATATAATTAATTATTGCCGTAAGAGACAATATAATAATCAATACCAAGAACAAGAACAACCTCGACAACTAAATCCTCCTCAACAATTAAATCCGGAGAACTCCAATGTCATTCCCAGACCGGTTGTTCAGAGGAAGGCCTAAATCAAGAATCAAATGCATCCAATTCTAATTTCGAAAATATAAAGGAACAAAAAACAGCAAAAATCAACTTAACCGTTACTAATACCATCCCTCATACAACATTATCATCAAACGGTTTAAAAAATTCTGAAAGATCCCAATTTAATTAAAGAAAAATCAGTGGTATCATCTATGAAAACAAATAAACAAAATTACTGAAATTGACAGGAATCATCGAACTCCCAGTATACACTCTTGGTCACATAACAATGAATATTTTTGAATTTTCAACCATTTTTAATATAATCTCCAATCAAGTTCCAATAGATCAGGAGCATTATAGGAACATAATTTTTTCAAAACAATAACGTAAAAATAAACTACGAACAGAAACAATTAGAAATAAATGAAAAATATTATCCCTTTGATAGTAAAGAAGTTATCACCATCCCAGCAAGAACAATTTTTGATTTCTATATCCATGTTAAAAATAATGAAAAAGGAACCGGTTTTATTCCTAAACTTTTACCGAATTGTGGAATATTTTTAGGAAAGGCAATAGTAACAAATAATAATGAAAAAGCCTATCTCAAGATTGCAAACACTTGTCGTTATCCACTTGAAATTCCCGTCCCTACAGTAGAACTTTTAAGGAGGTGGGAGGGATAAGGGAGGGGAGTGGAGGTGGAAGGGAGAGGCGGTGCAGGAGGTGAAAGAGTTTGTGTACCTGGGATTCGTGTTTCGGAGGAATGGGGGAGTGGATGGTCACATAAAAGAGAGAGTGAGGAGGGCAAATGTGGTGATGAGGCAGGTCTGGGGGCTGGGAAAGAAGTTATTCGCAGATGATTTTGAAAGGAGAATGAAATTGTTTGACTCGCTAGTGATGAGTGTGCTATTGTATGGTGTAGAGGTATGGGGGTGGAAGGAAAGTGAAGAGGTAAATAGGACACAGGAGAGGTATGTCAAGTGGACATTGGGGTTGGCAAGGAACACACCGAATTATATTGTCAGGAGGGAGACGGGGAGAACGAGTATAGGGATTATAGCTGGGAGTCGGGCGTGTAAATATGAGGAGAAATTTTTGGAAGAGGGGGGAAGTAAGCTGGTTAGAGAGTGTTGGTGGGAGAAGGAGAACAGGAGAGGGGGCGGAAGGATGGAGGCTGAAAGGGAAAGGTATTTTAGAGCGAATGGACTACAGATGGATGAAGTGAGAAGGATGCATGAGGAAGGAAGAAAGGTATATGAGGTGGTTAAAAAAAACGGCATGGAGAGAGAGAAGACAGCAGGGGAAGAGAGAATAAGAGAGTCAAGGTTTAACGGGAACTATGTGTGGATTATGCCAAGGGCGAGAGCGCAATATTTGTGTGAGAAAGGAGAAAAAGGAAGTCAGGAGCTTATAGCGAGGATGAGATGTGGGTGCATGGAGGACTTTAATAGATTCTGGCTCTCTTGGGAAAAGAGGATGTGTCAACTGTGTGGGAAGGGGTATGCAAAAGTGGAGCACTGGCTGGAGGAGTGTTTAGAGGTGGAAAGGAGTGGAATGAGCATGGAGGTATTGATGCATGAAAGGGGGGACAAAAGGGCAGTAGCATGGGTGAAGGGAGTGTTGGGTAGGATGGTGAAGAAGAGAAGGAAGGAGGAAGAGGAATGGAGAAGGACAGATTGTAAATAAGAGAGGAAGTAGATATAAGTAGGATGTAAATATTGTAAATAGTAGATAAGCATTAGGTAATAGACGCGGAAGCGAGAGAGTAGGGACATGCGAGCGAGGCGAAGCGAGGCGAGGAAGGCAAGGCGATAAGAGCGTGCGATCCTAGAGATAAGGTATGGATGTATGTTAGTTTTAAGGCTTAGATTAAGGAAAATTATGTAAAAATGGAAAGTGTAAGCAAGTCAATTTTTTAAGGCCGACAGGCTGAAGAATAAACGTTTATACTACAGTAGAACTTTTAGATTTTGACGAAATCAAAATACCGGATTATTATACGGAAACTTCAAATAAAAAACAAACTCAAAATCTAGAATCACAACCAGTTGAACATAAATTTAACTATTTATTATTAATAATAAAGACATTTTCCAAATCCCAGATGAACCTCTTGAAGCAACTAACGTACTAAAACACAATATCCCTACAGGAAACAGTCAACCCATATTTACGCGACAATACAGACTTCCCTAAGTTCAAAGAGAAGAAATAACTAGACAGGTCAATCAACTAATAAAAAATAAAATAGTGAAGCCATTTCAATCCCCTTATAATTCACCTGCTTTTCTTGTGCTTAAAAACCCGGATTCCCACGGAAATAGAAAATGGCGAATGGTTTTAGATTACCGTCAATTAAATGAACAAACTATACGAGCTTGTTATCTCCTCCCTAATATCACGGACATCTTAGATCAGTTACGACCAGCAGAATACTTCTCGGTTTTCGACCTGGCCAGTGGTTTTCATCAAATAAAAATGAGTTCGGATGATTCGCACAAAACGGTCTTTTCAACGCCCTACAGACACTATGAGTTCGACCGCATGCCCTTCGGTTTAAAGAATGCACCTGCAACCTGCCAACGTTTAATGATACCCGTTTCAACCAGCCTTCAGTGAATAGAATTATTTGTATATTTGGATGACATAGTCCCATAAGCAAATACCTTAGAAGAGCGCGAAGACAAATTCACAAAATTGGCAAATAGATGAAGAAAAGATTTAAAATTCCAGCCAGATAAATGTGAGTTTTTACGTCCATAAGTAGTTTATCTTGGACACAAGGGCGGATCCAGGGGGGGGGGGGGCCGGAACCCCCCTTAGAAAAATCAAAGTTATTAAATATGTGAAATTCGTGAATTACATCAGGTATGCGACTAACGGATTAAAATGATTATGTGAAGTAAGAAAATGATTAAGTTTAGCCAGGTCCGTCAGGTAAAAAAATGATATATATATATATATATATATATATTTATAAATTTCAGCGAAAACCCCCCCATTGACTGAATTCTGGATCCGCCCCTGCTTGGACATGTCATTATAAAGAAGGAGTTAGGCTAGATCCGAAAAAATTAGAAGCAACATGAAATTTTCCCATTCCGAAAAAACCTAAAAACATAAAAGAATTTATAGGACTTGCAGGATATTGTAGAAAATTTATATATGCATCGCGATCTTTGAGCGGTAGCGAACGAAAATTCGATACCTACGAAAAACAAGCTTTAGCAATTGTGTTTTTTGTAACTCATTTCCGACCCTATTTGTACGGAAGAAAAGTTACCTTAGTAACCGATCATAAACCATTAGTGTGGTTCCAAAATAGCAAAGACCCTTGTTCTCTTGTAACAAGGTGAAAATTAAAATTAGCAGAGTACGATTTTGATGTAATCTATAAAGCTGGAAAAATGAATGTGAATGCCGACTCCCTATCCAGAAAGCCAACAGACAATAGAGAGAAAATTAATGACACTGAAGTATTAATTGCAATTCATATATATATATATATATAAGAAATCCTGCAGAATCATTAAATCAAAAATTACGAAAACCTGAAGAATTGTTAAATCAAGAAATACGAAATCAAGAATAAATAATGAATCAAGAAATGAAACATCCAGAAGAATTAACAAATCAAGAAATACGAAATCAAAAAGAAATATTAAATAAAGAAGAATTAAAGAGCGAAATTACTGAAACTGAAATAAATATTACTGTGAAAAATAAGAGAAAATCAAGGAAATCATCAATGCGAGGTGCGAATTGACCATCGGCCCACGGTCGGGCCAATCGTCGGATGGTCGGTCCAACTTTGTGCGCCACTGGTCCGGCCAACCAGCTAAATGATAACGGTCAACCGTCTTTGACTTCTCAACGTCGGCATATATGGGCCATCTATTAAGATAATATCGGCCCAACCTTGGAACCCACATCCATGCCTCAATCTATCGCCTAGCAGTTGGAAGTCGTACCCATTACTCTATACCTACAGAATTGAAAGTCAATGAAAAAACCATCCTCATAAGCCACAGCTCAAAGCAGTTGAAAAAAACAAACAATTTTTAACTCTTTTTTCTCGTTAATTTTTTAATTATTATACGACATCATTTGAATGTAAAATAAATTAAATGTTAATGGAAATATAAATGAAATAATTTTTGAATAAATAATTTAAACCGATTACAATTTTTAGGGTTTCGTAGCCCGGGATTGAAACCCTTGCATTTTTTTCAACAACTTTTCAAAATTTATTTTTTCAAAATTTTTCTTTCAATTTTGTTTCCAACCAATTATTTTCCAACATTTTTCTTTAAACAATTTTTTTTGTACAATTTTTTTCATTTTCTTATCAAAATCTTTTTTTTAATCCTTTTTTTCAAACATTTTTGAAACTATTTTTTCAAAATCTTTTCCTTTTAGGCCCTTTTACAACCTTCGATAATGACATAAAATGTAATTTTTAATGAGAATTTAAAATTTACATCGACGGAACTTAGAAATTTTATCGCGTACTGCGACAATTTTTTTAATAAAAATTTTTTTTTAATTTTCGTTTAACGTTTAGCTTTTTAGGTGTTTCAGACTATGTTAAAACGATGAAGAATTACATCAAATGTAAATTTTTCGGAACATTTACAATTTATCATAAAGATGAAGCTTATAATTTTTTTTCCTAAAAAAGACGGTACGATTATGGATATGTCTACACAAAAATCCAGCTATTCGTACCCAAATTGCGGTCTTTTTGAAACCATGAACCAGCGTTTGTCCGATGGCCGGCCAATATTTGCGCCAAGGTTCGACCGACCATCGGGTGCACCAAGGTGACTTGTGGCTAACCAACTGCTGTATACAGAGTCGGCACGACCGCATTCTTGCGGTCGTACTGACCAATCCGCCACAGTTTATCCGTTCGTCGGCCCAAAGTTGGGCCAGAATTGGGCCGACAGTCGGCTTTTCGCCCACCACCGACGTCAGTTGCCAACGTCGGTGAGACCAAGGCAGCTTCAAAGCACCGTAGTCGGTCCAACTCTGGTTACCGTAGATCGGTTACCATAGTAAGGCCAACTTTGGGCCGATGGCCAATCTCTGGCATCCGACCGAATTTCGCACCTGGGATGAAGAAAAATTATGGTCCTGCCTATGAGCATCTATTGAATGATTTTAAAGAAAGCATTCAAAATCCAGATGTAAGAATATTAAAAGAAATGAGTTCAATAATTACAAATCTTTTAAATACATTAAATACCAATAAAGAATAAATGAAAATTATGAAGAGAAAAATAAAAACATTGCTTCAAATTCTCAGGAAGAAGAATCAAAAGAAGAATTTAAAAATACAAATTTGAAAATTAAAAAGCGAGGTAGAACACACAAGGCTATACGCAACCCACATGAAATAATCCCTGCTTTTGAAAACAAAAAGAGAGGAAGCCTGAAAAACGAAAAAGATAATTTCGAGTCAGCAAATTTACAAATTAAAAAGCGAGGTAGACCACGCAAGATTATGTTCGAAAAACAAAAAGTAATCCCTACTGCCACAGTTAAAAAAAGAGTATGTCTAGAAAAGAAAATATAAAAAATTCTGAAACAATGGAAGACTCAGATTCCAATCCCGAATATTTTGATTATTTAAAAGAAAGAGTTGAAACAAATAAAATAAGAAAATCTTATAAAGAATAAAAACAAGAATCCAGTGAATATAAAGATAGAAGTTATTATTCATGTACCGGTGCATCTGAAGAAGAAGATGAACAAGGAAATGAAGAAGAAGATCAGAAGAAGGATATGAAAAAGAAAAAAAATAGAGATGAAGAAAATGATAATCAAGACAATTTTGAAGAAGATAATTATGACGAAGAAAACTATGATTTTGAGCCTGGGAATAACACAATATCCCACGAAGGATACAAGATATGAGTTTTGAAGAATCATACTCATCAGCAGTAGGAGGTCATAAAGGAGTAACAAAAACTTACAAAAGGATTAGACAGAAACATTTTTGGGAGAACATGAAGTTAGATATCCAAAAATACATACAATTATGCTCGCACTGTCAATTGAAAAAATTAGTTCGCGTAAAAACGAAAAAATTTCTATGGACATAGTTGGTCCACTTCCTAAAACAACATCTGGTAATTTAAACTTTTTAACCATCCAGGATAATTTCACAAAAATATCATTAGCCATACCCCTTCCAAATCAACAAGCTAGTACTATAGCTGACCCATTTATCAAAAGATTTATATGCATTTGTGGTTCACCGAAAGGAGTATTAACAGACCAAGGAGAACATTTTCTAAGTAATTTATTAAGAAGATTAGCAAAGCGATTTAGAATCCGACAATTTAAAACAACTGCATTTACCCTCAATCAAACGGATCACTTGAAAGGTCTCATATTCATTAGCAGAATATTGTAAAGAATTTGTTAATAAAAATTCAGAATGGGACGAATGGTTAGAATTAGCAACATTCTCTTATAATACAAGTGTACATGAAGGCACAAAATGTACCCTATACGAGTTAGTTTTTGGAAAAATAGTACGACAACTATCATGCGAAGCACCACCACCACATGAAGAACTCAAAACATACGATGATGATACAATAATAGTAATAACAAGATTGCATGAAATGCGAAATGTAGCGAGACAAAATTTGATAGCAGCAAAAGAAAAATCTAAAAAATGTTACGACAGAAAAATTAATCCTCAAGATTTCAATCTAGGAGATAGAGTATTTTACTACCAAATGGAAACGTAAAAATTAAAATAGATAAAGCATCAAAAGTCGTACACTCCTAAATCACAGGCCTAAAATAAACATTACTATGAAAATTTGACATCAACAAAGAATTGATAACCTATACAAAATAACGGACCTAGGTGAAAAAATACACTCATTTACCAACCATAATTATAAATGAAAAGCAATGAGTAAAAAAACATTATAAATTACAGCTCACTATATGTTACATTATAATAATATATTATAATAATTCAAACAAAAAGACCTTCAATTTTAAATCAAAAATCTATACATTGTATTCGGCCCGATGCCTCGTTGTTAATTTGGTATTTAATGTAATTAATCTACAAAACATAAATACATATAATTAAGAATAAGTAATTCATAAGTTTAGTTATAATAATTACCTAATAAATTACCTTTCAATAAAAACATTAATTTCTATAATGTAAATACATTAAGTATTATATACATATAATCTAAAAACAATAAATAATACACTAGTATTGTCTTTTAAAAATAATCTGTCACTAGACAACAAACCGTTCCCCTATTTACGAAACAAACCTTATTTCTATACTCTAAATACAACATTTACTAGTTTTAGTACTAATGTTGCCCTATCGTTTCTTTTTCCTTGTTTTTAGAAATCAATAGTTTTCACAAATATTTGTATAATATTACTCTCTAAGTTGGATTTAGCATTATGTTTTCAAATTCAATTATTTATAGAAAATACCAGTGAGCTGAAAGCAAATATAGATCGCTACGATCAGCATTATCAACATGTAAACTTTGAGTCTTAAGAAGACAATATGTCAAGTATCATTCAAAGTAAAAATAAAAATGGATTACACAGGAACAGCTAAGGGCCTAAGTTTTGAAACATGGGTATTTGCTGTCCTTTATTTGGTATTTCCACAAGCAAATTCAAGTATATTATGGTTTTTACATCTGTTAATTCAATTATGGGTACAAAGTCATTTAAAGGATATAGAAAATAAGAATGAGCAGAACGTTTTATAGTAAAATTCTCAATCAAAAGTTTTATCATTATACATATAAATTGCAAAAAAAACGAGTATTGTAAAACAAAAGAACAAAACTCAAACACCTACTAACAGAAACCTAGCAAGAAAAGTAGAAATTAAGCTTCATCTTTTTCATAATGACAAAGTCAATTTTCTAGAGTATAGGAGTCAATGAATTAGACTCGTGATTATAGAAAATGAAGCGCGAAGATCTTTTGTAAAAATAACAAACTGCTAGAAGCTACACTCATATCTTTTGGATCGTTGCGCTATTACTTTATCAAAAGAAATTCCTCCATGCTTCTACTTTGCATTTTAAATTCTACACTGATACCATTTTAATCCTTTTTCCTATCCAAAAATTAACCTAATTTCTCAAATGTCAGCAAATCTTATTTTGCTTATCAAATAAAATTAACTTCAAGATAAAGTTACAATCAGTTTTTGAAATTGTAATTACTCAATTAGAAAATTATCTTTCGAGAACTTTCTTTCACACATAATTATTTGAAAAATTATTCTTTTATGAATTTAATTGAATATAATTTTATTCAAACTTCAAAAATTATTACTATACAAACTATAATCAAAGAAGAAGACAAAAATAATTAATATGTGCAGTTGTCTACAATTATCATTTAAATAAGAAATACTTTGAATGTATATTTAATTATTAAAAACTTAATTTTGGATAATCACTTTATTGACTCTATATATTCACTATTAAAAATATTTACTAAAACACATACTATAAATATTAACTAAGAGTAGCTAATTGATTATAGATACTAAGCTAAATATATATTTGCATTTATTATAACTAGAATCCTACGAAATTGGAATCTTACCTTATTTTTGTACAGAAATGGTTCCAATACACCAACCACCGCGAAGCAAAAAAAAATACTTACGCAATTATTCATTTTCGCTTTCTTACCCAACATTATATCAATTTAGAAAAAAGGACGGGAAAAAAACTTTGTAACAATTGGTACTCGCTCTCAACGCATTATTTGAAAAATGAATACGTATGTAGACTAACATAACAGGCGAAATTAATTATGTAGAAAGATCTTGCAACATATACCCCTTATATATGCATAACGCAATATTCAGATTGTAAAACTGATTTATTAGAAGAAGATAAAGATGAAGAGCAAAAGTGACAAGAAGTAGAAGTACTTAGACTTAATGTATGTGTATTATAATGAAGAAACAAGCGAAATACGTAAAAAAGATTTTATTAATCAACGTAAAATATTTTATTTTAAATTATATATTTAATGTTCAAACATGTACCTAGACTCAATGTATGTAAATGCAAATAAAAAACCAACGAGACAAGCAAAATTTATTCTTGAATTATATATTACATATGTAAAAATGTGCGAGAAAAGAAAAGCAAAACGAAAAGAACCTACGAAACTAATTTACCACAATAGACCATGTCTTTTCCTTTTGATTCCTAATCACAACAATTAGTTATAAATAACGTAAAAGGTGTAAAAAGACATACTTCAGGCCAGCTACATTTGGTTTAGTAGGGATAAGCGGGGAGTAATATTACCGATGCAAATGCCGTCTAGCTGATAACGGGATGTAGGGTAGGGTGGGGGTAGTCAGCCCATGGTGGTGCCTTACTTCTCTTAACCTAATTGTTGTGAAGTCTTATTAATAGATGGTAAAAGTTACAGTGCGATGTTATGCATCTGCGTAAATAATTACTTACAAATAACCTAAAAGGTGTAATATGACATACTTCAGACCAAATAAAAAGACCTTGATGATGTTAAGAAGAACCTTTAATCGACGTTTCGAGAGTCAAATGCTCTCCTCATCAGGAGACGAGAATCCAAGTCACAAATAAGTCCTTTATTTTTTTAATCAAAATTGGGAAAAAAATGCCGAAGTAAAAAAGATTCATGCTCTTACAAAAATTCCATCTCAAGTTAGTTCTGTGAAGAAAATAATGCAATTCTAAATGAAAAGAAAAACCATTTTATATACATAAGAAATATATACGATAAAAAAAGTGAGGTTGAGAAAAAAATTAAAATTGTAATTCTTTACCTGAAGTTTTGATATTTTAACTTTGCCATGGTAAAAAGTAGTGAGGTTCATTTGTATCACGGCACATTAAAAAATTCTTTGACATTTTTTTTTTTATTCAAAAAGGAAGACAGAACGAACGTTCTGCTCCATGATGAAAGTTAACATCGAGTGAAAGAAGTTAAGAGCATGAAGTAATATAAACATAAGTACAGTAACGTAGTAAGTCAGACACGGAGAAAAATGTCTAGTTGGGGTAACAAGGATTCTGGTTAGCCCTACTAGACAGTCTGGTAAAATATGAACCAACACTCTGTCTAGTTAGACGCGCCAGACAGTCTAGTTAAACTGCGTCTAAAGTCGGCGTCAAAAGTACGCGACCCTCACTTTGAACGCTTGCAGCTCGTTCAAAAAAAATTGCAAACAATTTTGGCCAGGTAAACGTGAAAGCTTAAGGTCTCCCGAATTGAAAGATACACTGAGAAACCCTTGTTTGTATTTCTTGTTAAAAATCACACTAGATTTTACTATGTGAACTTTGCAATGAGGGGCAAAACGCAAATTTTAATAATATTTACTAACCTCAATAGTAACTCGTAGCTACTTAAAAAATTATAAAATATATTGGAATAAAAGTTAAAACTATTGCATTTATTGTAAATGACATTTGAAGTATTTATTAACCTCTGTAGTAAAACTGCAAGTCTGCACTACTGCCATTTACTAATTTTGATAGGAGAAAATAGTAAATTTGTTGGATTAATATCTGTAGAAGATAAGAGTATTTACAAAGTACTGTAGTAAAATGATGCGCAGGGACCGTGCGCACCGAATTACTAACTGGTTAGCAAAATATGCAACAGTCAGAATAGTACAAAAAATAAACACGTGTCGCTAACTTTCACACAAGCCTACCTACCTACACACATATTCTACATTTAACATTATTATTATTATTATACCATTAAGCCGTTTCCCTTTCGGGGTAGGCGTGAATTGCTCTGTTGGAAAATAGTAGTATGTGGATGGGTATATAGGTATAGGGTAGATAGGTATATAGGTGTAAGGTATTGATTTTAGATTGATCTAGAGTGCTCGCGTTATTTATTTAAACAACACGTTCATTCCGCAACACTGCTCCGACCCAGGTTGCTGATCAATCTCTCTAGCGATCACCCCACGTGGAAAGCCTCACAAAATTGTTATGTGTGGTTCCCCACTTGGGCCCATTAGTATCCAAGGTCATTGTTTCAGGCGTCATTCACTCTACTCACATTCTTTTTATAAACTATCTGTCGCCAAACTTTTCTGTTCTGGCATTCTCGGCCTGCTTCCTCTACGTCCATGCATCTTGTCATGCAAGTTCTCCTGTTTTCATGGCTTCTTATGTCTCTTCGGATTAATGTCTCATTTACAGACTCTATCCATGCTTTTGGCGGTCTACCTCTGGGCCTTGTGCCATGTACTTCACCTTAATACACCTGTTTGGTCAGTCGTTCATTTTTCATTCTTTCAAGATGTCCGAACCACCTTAACTGATTTCTTTCCCATATATTTACTAGTGTCTCCCCCGTACCACATTCTTTGAGGATCGTCTCGTTTCGGACTTTGTCCATCAGTGTTTTCCCGCATATTATGCGCAGAGCTTTCATATCAATCACGTTAAGTTTACTCATGTCCTTTTCTTGACATGCCCATGTCTCGCTACCGTATAGTATAGGTGGTACAATTAAGGTTTTATATACAGTCATTTTAGTTTCTTTTGATTTATTTTTATCTCTGAGAATGGACCCTGCTCTACCGATAGCCTTCTTACCCTCATTAATGCGCCTATCTAACTCCCCATCTATTTTTCCGTCGCTAGTGAATAGGCTACCTAAATATACGTATTTGTCAACTTGCTCTAATCTCTCATCATTCAGGACAATGTTGCATATTGTTTTCTGACCTTTTCCTTCAAATATCATTACCTTTGTTTTATTTACGTTAATTTTGAGGCCCATGTTCTTCATGCTTGTATTAAGTTTGTACAACATTCTTTGTAAGTCTTCGATTGACTCTGCCATAACAATCTTGTCATCCGCGAAAGCCAAACCACGTACCTTCACCGTTTTGAGATCTACACCTTCTTCGTCGAAGAGGGCCATTCTTAGACACTTGTCCATAAATATGATAAATAGCCATGAGGACATAACGCATCCTTGTCTAACACCCTGAAAAATATCGAACCATTCACTCAGTTTCCCATTAACCCTTACACTCGCTTTACTGCCTGCATATATTGTTTGTATTGATTGTAGGAGCCATCCATGGACTCCGTACATTTTAAGGACTTCCCAAAGTTTACTTCTATTTACCTTGTCAAATGCTTTTTCTAGGTCAACAAATGTACAGAAAACTTTCTTTCCTACTCTTAACCTTTTTTCTGTGATTTGTCTTAAGCTGAATATCTGATCTGTGCATGATCTTCCTGGCATAAATCCACTTTGGACTTCCCATATATTTTCTTCTGTAATTTCCATTACCCTACGAATAAGTATTTTTGAGTATACTTTACTTACGGTACTTAGTAAGCTAATACCTCTGTAATTATTGCAGTTGTTTTTATCTCCCTTTCTTTTGTATATTGGTACAATAATCGCTTTTCTCCAATCGTCTGGAACTTGTCCCGTCTCGATGCATAAATTGATCAATATAACACACCCTGTGAGGTATGTACTCGCCACCGTATTTAAGCATTTCAGC
>CAKNWT010303197.1:0-11098 GCA_932066315.1 Andricus coriarius | reverse complement strand
TCACCGCCTCCACAAGGATGTTAAGATCCTCTTTCGAGGAAGCAAAGAGTTTAAGGTCTTCCATGTATAAAAGGTGGTTGACCTTATATTCTCTTCTGCTCGGCGGGCCACATAGGCATTCGGAGCTTTTGCCTTGGATCACAATAGATAGAGGCAAGAGGGAGATGCAGAAAAGCATCGGACTCAGAGTTTCTCCATGGAAGATCCCCCTCTTATATGTGATATAGCTGGTAGTCGCTTGTCTTTTGTCAGATGTCATGACAAATATTGCCCGCCGCAAGAGCATAAGCTTTTATGCATCACACTATTTTTGGATGCACCTCCAGGTTCTCAATGAGCTTAATAAGTAGCTCACGGTTCGTGTTATCGAATGCTTTACGGTGGTAAATTCAAGCCATGGACAGATTGCGTCGATACCTGATCAAGTCCTGTGGATCAAGTCCGGCTCGATATATGTTAATATCCTCTCTTTAAGGATGTCAATGAATAGCTTGCAGCTGGTGTTTAAACAAGCTAAGGGCCTGTAGTTCTTTGCACTTGACAAATCTCCTGTCTGGGTTGTTCTCCGTTTAAGAATGTAGTAAATATACGAGCTAATCAGTCCAGCATTCCTTAATGTTGGTTAAGGAATTCTGGCTAACGAACTCGTTCTTTCGCTTAGAACCTAAAAAAAATCATAAATGACGAGAATGTAAAAAATTTTCAAAAATCGTTTTCTTTCTTTACGAAATCCATGCAACGCTTTTTAATACTTGCAGAGAAATAATTAATAAAAGTATGATATTGGACCAAATTTTATTACATTTAACTCTTGTCTATGGAAAAAAACTATTTTTTCAGTTTTTATGTCTGAGGTAAAATTATAGTATAACATTCATGTCAGTGATGTCAGTTTTAATCAATTGAGTGACTAAATTGTTTACCCTGAAAGTGAAATTAATGAAATGTAAATATCTCAGAAGGACAATCTTGACGCATGTATAATCAACGAGATAACGACTATAGAATATTTATTATTACCCTAATTAGTTGTTTTCATTGTTAGAAAAATGAGGATCGTTTGTACTCTGGTCTTCCCCTTGGCAATTATATTTAATTTTATTGGTGAATATAATAGTATAATAATATGTGTGTGACGCGATCCGAGAAAAGGGACCTACTAGGCTAAAAATCGATTTTCGGATTATGATGGATTCTATAAGTTCGTTAACTGATCTTTCTAAGGTTGCAATCAGAAATTTAGATCTGCATTATTTTACAAGATATAAATAATTGAAAAAGAGTCCCTTTTCTTGGATCGCGTCGCACACACATACGCACGTATATATATTATTTCTAATTAATTTCTAATCTAAGCTCATTGCTTTTTTTAGAATCAATTCTAGAGGCTTTTGATCACTTTTTAAAAGAATTTTTTTTTCATAGATATGCTAATGAAACATTTCACATACAAAGACAATAGCTAATAATTTTGTATAATTTTGATCATAACTACGTTCCTTTTATGTGAGAGATTTACCTATTCCATATGTTAGTACATTTGATCAAATCCCAGTTGTTTAATCTTAAACGAAAAAAATTGGATAGTCAAATTCACTATTTGAAATAGTACAGTTGAACCTGTAAGCTGTTGAGAATAACTATTTGTCGTAGTAAGTAAAGAATTGTGAGCAATACTTTTCCACGTGAGCTCGATTTCCTTTTTCGCAATCCAATAATTGCTGAGCGAGATCTTCAGTCTTATTATTTTAAATGGTAAGTAAATAAATTCAGTGGCGTAACTAGAAACGTGCAGGCTCCCACTACTGCGATATCGCGATCTTTAATTTTCATTTTGTCGGAACCAAATGATTTTTACTTCGATCCAGCATTTTTTATTTCAATTCCGCATCCCCAATCTCGAAAGAAAGTTGATATTTTTGCGAAAAATTCCATTTTCTCGACTTTCTCAGATTCGGCTAACTTTTTAACATCAAAGCCGCTACTGCTCCAATGTTAAGTTAGTGTCACTTTGAGGTTCTCAAATTCCTACTCTTACAAGAAGTCAAATTCAATAATCTGAACGAAAAATAGTATATTTCCATATCCAATCCCACTAATGATTTGATATTTTATTAGATTATCAGTTAATGAAATTTGAAAGAAGCGATGCATTGTGAAGCGTTGCTAACATCTGTTGCAAAATGGCGAATCACCGAATGCACATATCCGCGGCGTGATATCGACAGGAAACACGCATGCGCATTTTTGATGTTAAGGACGCACATTGTAGGTCATAACAACTCTTGAAATTCAATTTATAACTGTATTATTAAATATTTATATCATTAAAATTATGATTTCTTGCGGAAATGAGAAATATTTCAGTAAATTGATCCGCAATGACTAAACCATGAACAGTATTGCTTTGTAGATGTTATCAGGGTAAAGAATACGACTCTTAGCGGTGCCGTGTTGTGAAACGAGTATGTGGTTTGTATAAGCGACACGTGTATTCTAAATTGATCTAAAATGTACCCACTCTCTTACACATAGGTATCCTACTATCTCTATTTCAGAGAAGACAAGCAAGAACAATGTTGACAACGTGCCGTAGGAGATGACGTCAGAATTATTCTCCTAACCTCGGTGAAACTTTCACCGAAGGTCATTAAACTTTAAATCGTTTTAAAATTTATATGAAACACGTTTTATCTTTTTTTTCTGTGCGAAATAACAACGTGCTTTGAAAAAATGATGATGTAATGCTCTCTATTTTTGTTGCAGAATTAAGTTCACAGTTTGACTGTTTACCTAACGGTGAGCCTATTCCTCGTGTTCTTGGTGAACCTGTGCCTGTTTTTCCTCGTGTCAGACATTCTTCTTTATCTGAAAGAAAGAATTCATCTGAGAGGCATCTTTCTCCTACCGGACCTCCTCTTCGTGTCAGGTCAAGGTCTCCTGCCAGGGTTATAGCACCTGCTATAAGGCTTCCTTCTTCTGACGGAAAAGGATCTGGAATAGAACAACTTGAATATATTCGGCTTATTCCTAATACGAATCCGCACCGACAATTCGAGCTTCGAAGATACACTTTTCCTGCAGATAAAAAAATTAAAATAAGAAAAGCAGGAAGCAGGTTTGTGCCTGTGCCAACCCAAGAACAAATTGTACTATCAACATCCGATGGTGACATCTTAGCAATATTGGAGAGCTCTAATATTCTTATTGGAATGTATAAATATACTCATTATAATATGAAACGTCTAAAATTAAACATGGAAAGTGGCACGATTACCTCAATGACTCAAGAAGAAATGGATGAAAGTCCAGTAGGTCTCTACCGCACGATAAAAAGGAATTTTGTAGTATTGAATGTCAAACCTCGCCTAGACCATAACGACCTACACTAATTATTCAACTATAAAAATGTTAAACTAAAATATATAGTTTGTGATCCGAAGTGATATCGAAATCTTACATGTAACTGGTAATTACATTAAACAGTCAATGTACTATTGTTCTCAAGGATGCAATATTTCTTCAATACCTCAGCTAGTATTTTACGGAAACAGATACAAAAATTCTTTTTCATTTCATTACGAAAATATTTAAGGGGGAAAATTACAATACCGTCGGAAATTGTCTACATGGCTAGCGTGAGAGGCACTACAAGTATTGATAATTTTGAAACACGATAACTGGGTCGAAAACAACAAGAGACATTTTTTTAAATCTTTCCGATAGCTTGTGGAAATGAATGTCAAATGAATACTAGTGAATATATTTCTGACTTCTTGAAGAGGACATATTACGTGGGAAGTTTAAAACAAATTCAAGGATTTCTCGAATATAAAATATTACCATTTAACAACTATTGATATTTTTATAAATAATTTTTGCAATTAAATTAATTAGTATCATTGATAAAATTTTGAATTGGTGAATAATGGCTTGTAGCGGATGAGCCTAGTTTGTCATGATCGAGATGCATTTAACTTAAGAACAACGGAATTCCTCAACGCAGCATTTATGCATGCTAGAATTCGTATAAAAATAAAGTAGCATGGTTTGAAATTGAAACAAATCATGCTCTGGAAATAACTCTTCTCTTTTTCTTTCGAATTAAGAATATTACGTCTAAGTAACTTTTGTTACTGATAAACCCAACCCACTTTTTTAATCTTTCTTTCTTCTCCGTATAGGAAATTTACCCGGCAATAAAAATAAGCGTATCCGAGTATTTGAATCTAAATCCGAATAAGAAGTCTCGGAAAAAACGTACCAAAAATCATTTTGTTTGAAAATAAAAAATATGTATTTATTTGTTTCTACGAGGGAACGATTTGGCGACTTCCACAGGAACTTTTCATAAATAAATACAAATACAAAACATCAGTATCATTACTAATGACTTTAGCAAGTCAATCTTATTTCTTTAAACCGACTAATGAAATGCAAATATCTTAGAAGGACAAGCTTGAGATAACGCTTATCTGTACGATATATTATATAATCTACGATAAAGCACCTGAATATTCCTTTGTTACATTGATAGCCGAATTCTTCAATAACACAATCAGTTATTCCTCTACTGGAAAAAATGAGGATCTTTTATATTCTGGCCTTTATCTTGGCAATTATCCTTAATTCTATTGGTGAATATAATAGTATAATAAGATATCTATGATTTAAAAAATATTTTTCAGCTTTCGTAGAAAACAATTTGTCCTTCGTAATAATTCCACCCGAGAACTGGTAAAACCCCAAGTCAATATAGAAGTCTTCTGCAAAAAAATTAGATGACATTGGTACCTGAAATTAACCATGAAATAATTATTCTTTCACAGTGTCCATTTCAAAATGATACTAATCAAACATTTTATATGCAAAGGCAATAATTAATGATTTCTTATAAGTTTAAGCATAACTACGTTCTGTTTCTGTGATAAGCTTACGTCCATATGTTCATGAAATACCAACGTTAAAAATAAATTTAATCCTTTTTTTCTTGTTGCAGAGTTTAGTTCACAATTTGATTGTTTACCTAATGGTGACCCTATTCCTGGAGTTCCTCGTGCCGGACCTTCTAATTCTATTTTGGACAAAGAACATTCGCCTGAGAGGTCTCTTCCTCCTGCCAAACCACCTCTTCGTATTAGGACCAGGTCTCCTCCTGCCAGGCGTCCTCCTCTAACGAGATCCATTGCTCCTCCTACAAGGCTTCCTTGTTCTGAAGGATATGGATGTGGACTTGAACAACTTCCATTTATTCGGCTTATTCCCAATAAGAATCCGCACAGGATGTTCGAACTTCGAAGATACACTTTTCCTGCCAATAAACCAATTAAATTGAAAACAGGAAGGAGTACGTATGAGACTATACCAAAGCAAGAACAAATTGTATTATCAACATCCGATGATGAGATCTTTGCAATATTGGAGTCTTTAGATGTTCTGGCTGGAATTTATACATATAATAGCGGTGGAAAACGCGCGAAAATAAACATGTCAAGCGGCATCGTTACCCTATTAAACCATGAGGAGGTTGCTGAAACTCCAGTAGGTTCCCGCCGACAAATCATGGCAAATTTTCGAATAAAGCATCTAAACCCTGATGTAAAACACATTCCTGGCCCCCACTAATTTAATTAAGAAAATGTAAAACTAATATATAATATTGTCTGTGATTTAAAGTCGAATCGAAATCTCACATGTATTCTGGTAATTACATTAACAAATGAATGTGTTATGGCAATCAAGTCTTTAATTTTCCGTTAATGCCCCAAATTTTCGGACTTCGCGCTATGCACCTGGATACGATTTCGTTACGCACATCACGCTCGGATATGTAATCCTCGCATTTGACTTGTTTATACGTTTTTTTCAATTAATTGTATGCACATTTGAATTAAATTTGAGCAAACTCATCTCTTTTACATCCTAGTTTTCTATTAAGCTTAGTAATTTTCTACGCAAGGATTACATCTCCTAAAGTTCTGTTCTTGTATATCAAATTTTGAATAAGAAACTTTTCTTTTTATGAGAGAACTAAAAATCTTTTTACTTGAATGCGGAAAGACTCCTGTATCCCGTATTCCATCGGGACCGGGTCCTTCATTACAATCAATTAAACGGATTCGGTCAAATATTTCTAACAATCCAGTGTCTATACCACGTGAGGGGTGAAAAATGGGTGCTCGCAAAGACTTTTTGGGATCATAAAGGGGTTGCGGTCCTTGATGTTCTTCACGAGAGGAAGACGGAAAAGGCTGAGTGCTATTCTAAGCTTTTGGACAAAGCTAAGGCAGCCTGAAAGTCCAAAAGACGGGGCATCCCCAACCTCAGTACGCTAGACTTCATTCTGCCATTCTAACTCAAGCAAACGTGCAGGAACTGAACTGAACTTTTCTGAAATATCTCGCATATATCGCTGATCTCTCACCTTGTAACTTCCATTTGTTGGGACCACTGAAAGAGGCGTTGGCAGGTAGGCGTTTTAGCATCGATGTGGAGGTAGAACACTTCTTGCGCAAATGGCTTCAGACCCAACCACCTTCGTTCTTTGCTATGAAAAATTTTCATTTAAAGTTGTTGGTGAAATATCCAGGGTTTTGCGAGATCCTCGGATCAATATAATTTAGGGAAATGAAGCCTTTTGCTGAGGGAATAATTATTTTCCCGGAAATTGTAAATTTTTCGAAAGGGAGAAATCTTTGGATAGCAGAAGACAGTGTTTGAACGGCGAAAACCGTTCGCATATTTATGTTTTCACTCATAATTCTGACATCACAGAAGCATTTTCAAGCGTCATCATACATCCCTACCGGAAATCTAGATTATTTCTTGATACTCTCTAGACTCAGCTCATCCAGCGAACGTCTAGGGCAATTTCATGGCACTCGCCTTGTCAACGGTTAATCTAGAGTTCATCTAGCGGCGTCTAGTAAGTTTTACCTGCGACCCTTTTGAGTCTAGTATTTGTCTAATATCATCTAGAAAGGGGTCAAGTCTAGATGATGTGCTCCTAGACAATCTCATCTAGAAATCGTCTGGATTTTCGGTAAAGATCCGAAAACCCACAAGTTGATGATGGTGAACCCCAATCTTGCGAAATACGTTGCGAAATGGAGAAAACTGGGTACAAAATTGAGATGTCCTGGCATGCAGACCACCTGTCAAATTCGCGCTCCAATACTCTGAAGTCCGAGCCACACATTGCAAATTATAATTTGAAAATTATAAATTTTAAATGTATCAAGTCACTCAGCCATAAGATCCAAAACCATCAATTTCGAATTCTGAAATTTCCTAATTAGGCCCTCTGCAGATTTATTTATAGATTCCAAGTTTCTTAAATTGCCCAACTGTTATTTTTGCTATTACAAAATTTTCTACATTGATAATTTCAACATTATAAAACTGACCAGTGTTCACTTTTCTTTATAAATTATAAATTTATCAAGTTACCAAGTTATCAAGTTAATTTATCAAGCTACATGATCCTGCAAAGGAACCTGTAGATAAGGTAACCTTTGAATGATCCTGTACAGGTTCCTTCATAGAATCAATTGAGGTGTGGGTTCATGTACAGGAACATGTTCAGGATCCTATACATGAACCTGCGTAGGAACTAGCTTGGCTCTCTCGATGGTGAGTTGGATCTGCAAAGGAATAAAAGAAAGGCAACTTTATAGCTGTAAGCGACATGAGTTTTCGCGATGGTTTTCTCCACAGGACCCTATACGTGTTTCTGTACAGGATGCTTCCAAAGGTTCCTTTGATGTCTTTCTGTGAGGGATCCTATACACGTTTCTGTACAGGAAGCTGCGCCTCAATTTTCTTCGGAATAGAACCTGTACAGCAAGCCGTACAAGATCATTCAAAGGTTCCTTTGTCGGTGCAGTTTCGTTTGCAGGATCATGTACAGTTTCCTTCACCAAATCCCTGCACAGGAACCGTCCAGATTACCTGTACAGGTTCCTGTGCAGTTTCCTGTACAGGAACATATGCAGGATTCTCCGAGGTTACTGTACAGGAATTTTCGGATAAGTACGTGGGAAACTACATGGGAGCCTACATCGGAACCTACGTCGGAAACGACGTCGGAACCTACGTCGGAAATTGAGATACTAAACGACGTAGATTGCGACGTAGCTTTCGTCGTAGCTTCCGACCTATTTGGCTTCAAAATAATGAAAAATTCATCCATTTTATTTAAAATTTCATTAATTCAGCAGATTCCCATGAAAGTCAGTACGAGGGGGATTTTCGGAGCCCAGAACACTTGGGATAGAACTACAAAAATTCCACAATATTTAAGGAAAAATTCAAATTTTTAAAAAAATTTGCCAATTAGGTTAATTTGGTGAATTTGCGTGACATTTTTTAGTGCGAGGGGGGTTTCGGAGCACAGAACACAAATTTAGGGTCGAGTTACAGCAATTTCATAATTTCACTCAAAACTCACCAATTTTACCATAAATCTACCAATTTATTCAAATTTTTTAATTATTGGTAAAATTCTACAATTTTTTAATTTCTACACCTAACATGTGTAGATTTTATGGAAATATAAACAATTGATACAAATTTAAAAAATTGAATAAAAGTTTTGAATTTTCGAATTTTTACCCTAACTATGTGTTCTGTGCTCCGAAAATCCTCCTCGTACTGACTTTGTTGGAAATCAACCAACTGATTGAAATTTTTGGTAAAATTTTTTAATTTTGTGTAAAATTGTGGATTCTTCTTTTATTTTGACCCCAAACTTGTTACCAAATTACAGTTATTACCCCACCACTTTCGATTTCAGTGATAGAAAAAGGTGGTCAATCGTGAATATTATACAACATTTATAGAGCGTAACGCAATTCAACTGAGGCATTTAAAAACTAGATATTCACGAGCAAGTTTAATGAAATCAAATCGAAATGCTGTGCGAAGGTAATACAACAGTAAAAATAAACTAATTGCGGCGGATTTCGGCGAATAAACATGTTTGAATTCGCCCGAATTGCACTTTTTGACTCGTTTAAACGAATTGAGCCAGCGCGAATTGAATGTGAGCGACGGGATTCTTTTATATTTATTTACAACCGATCCCTGATGCCCAGCGTGTTGGTTATAGCTTACGAATTCGATTTAATTGGCCAGCCTTCAACTGCATTCGCGCTGTCGAATTCAGGCGAATTGGAGCTTGACTTTAAATCTCGCGAATTAAAATGAATTGGCTGACACTGAAATTAATTCGTGCTGACACATTCCAATGAATTAGGCCCCCTAAAAATTGTGCGCCGAATTCGGGCCGATAGCAGATTTGAAGATTAAATTACTTATTTCCGAATTTACAAGAATTCACGACTTGCAGGAAATTGGAGATTCTCGCAAAGCGAGATTCACGAAGGCTCCAAAAAATTCATCTCGATTCGCCGCAATTAGTTTTGTTTACTGGGATGTTGTCTTCTACTTTTTATCCATCAAATACTTCCCACCGAGGGGCTGATCACTGAGATTTCATGTGACTCCCGACTTACGGAAGTCCATGTGGCGGTCAGTAGGAATTTCTATCGTCTACTGCGTAGGCGCTTGGTTAGTCCCAGTTAGTCTCAGACACAAAAAGTCTTTCTCCAGCTTGCCGAGCCCTTCCGAGTTACTAACCGCGCAACTAACTTTACGAGGGATTGTCATTGGGATGAGAAGGTCAGTCTTAACCTTAATAGTTTTTGAAAGTAAAATGAAATATTTTAGATAATAGGAAAAAATGTTAATTTCATACGCTCCTGACTCAACGGTGAATTTAGAAGGTGAATATGAACTCGCACGTAAAGGTGACTTCGCGAATTTTGAACGATCGATAATTCCACGCATTCCGCGTATGCTAATAAGAAATGGTGGGGATAACGTGGGTCCTCACGGGTCCCGAAGCCAGTCGAAAAGCTTGAGGAGTTCTATTCGATTTGGGATCTCAGAGGGCGAGCTGCGTTTGAAGCTCTCTCTGAATTCAGAGAACTTCAAGCCAAAAGTTATCTTCAGAAAGCGCGTTGATGACTAAAGAATGAAAAGCTATATTCATTTTAACAAACTTTTTTGGGCTTGCTAAATTTTTAACGGATTTTCCTGTTAATTCAGTGCAATCGAACAACAAGTAATATGCTTAATTTAAATAAAATTGACAGTTAGTCTCGTGACAGCTTTGCCCTTCTCTTATCAAGACCTCGCTGTGTGAGACTGAATGTTTTTAAATTCAGAATGGAGGGAATAATTATTTCGAGTAACTTTCTGTAAATAAATTCTTGTAAATAGAATTTGAGTCAAAAGAAAATTTATCACGTGACAGCTTTGTACCCTATCCTAATCGATCGAGACCTCGCTGTGCGAATAAATTTTGGACTAATTTTAAAATTTGGTTCAATTCGAGCAATGATCCACGTTGAAGCTTTGTACTCTACTTTGTGGAGACCTCGCTGTGTGGAACTTTTGGCTTTTTCTCACAGAAATTAGAGGGACAACTCTTTGGAGTAAAGTGAGTGTGACTGATCACTTAGAAACGCATTTTATCGAAAATAAATCATGTGCAATCATATCTCACTTGAGTGATCCCAAACTACCTCTAAAAAATGAAAGATTAATTTATTTAAACCCTCAAAATGAATCGGAGAAATGAAGTTTTCTATATCGGATCTTTCGCAATAATCGACTATGGATCTTCGGACAATTATATATCAAGTGAATTCCTTATAGAAAATTACTTCTTATTCAAAGGCCTCCGCATCCTTAAAAGTAAATTTCTGTTCTCGATTGGTCAAGAGGAACCCATTCTAATTCCAAGGGTTTCATTATTATTAAACTATAATAATAGAATTGTAAGGGCTACTTTTAATAGCCTTCCAGCATTTGAACCGACGTCAATAATCGCTTGCGATCTGCTGATTAGGACACAGTAAATAGTAAACTGAACTAATTTTCAATAATTAATTGCAATATTGAAACTGGTCTATATGCGACACACCTATTAAATAAAATAAGGACGATAAATGATAAGAAACCCGTAGAATTATATAAGAGCATGAGGATCTAATTGTTAAAAGGCTAATACGAGAAAAGAGAAATGTTACAG
>CAKNWT010303186.1:0-20583 GCA_932066315.1 Andricus coriarius | reverse complement strand
AAGGAAGAAGGAAGAAGGAAGAAGGAAAAGAAGGAAAAGAAGGAAGAAGGAAAAGAAGGAAAAGAAGGAAGGAGAGAGAGCGAGAGAGAGAGAGTCATGAGATGACCATGGAGACTATATATAGTCTCCATGAAGATGACTCACTTTCGTTGCGTTACGTTGTGTTACATGATTTTTCAGTTCGATCCCCTCGGCCCATCGTCCTCGGCCTACCGTCCTCGGCCTATCGTCCTTAAAGAAGCATAGCTTCAAAAGTTTGTTAATTACAAATTTTTTAATCTATAATTTGGAAGATGTAGAAAGTTTAAAATTCAGAAACGTTCAATTTTGGCTGCTTTGGTTTGTCGTGTAGTTTTAATTACTTCAAATGAAAAAATCTACAGCTTCAACAGTTTGAACTGTTAAATTTTAATTCGAGTTTCAATGGCCGAGAAAAATGTGTGTAAAGTGGGAAATAGCCGGAAAATTACCGGGAATTTTTTTCGGTGATGAAAGAGGCAAACTCTGATTATTAACACCGATTTTTTTAATTCCTTTTTTAATAAAAAGTATATTTTCGAAACTCGAAGGTTTAAATTCAGATAATTATTTGCCAATTAGTGGTTTATAAAGTCAAACTTGTCAACGGCAAGAATGGGCTTTACAATTAATATCCTTATGATAGGTTTAAAATATCATGATATATTTACTTCTGTTTTATTTATAATTTATAATTACAGATAATTGGAAAATTTTATTTAACTCAATCACAAACCCAAACTAAGGATATGAATTTGAATTTTCGAATTTTTAATATTCAATTTATGCTAAACAAAGTAATTTAAAAATATCATAAGTTATAATGATTTAAAAAATGGCCTAATAGATTATTGTTAATTTGGTCTTAATTTGTAAAACGTTTAGTTAACAGAGGTAAAAAATAGCTGCAAATCGCGCTTTCGCGTCTTTGAATTTTTATTTCCTACCATGAAAAATATTGAATAGTTTAAAAAACCATTTTTGAAAAATATTAAGTTTTAAACATTTAAAAAAAGTGAAAATGAATATAAAAAAAATTTAATATTTTAAGATTCGACTTTTTGAAATTGCATCATTTCAAATTGAAAGGAATTGAAAATGAATTATTTATAATTAAAAGCGTTCGAAATTAAAGAATTAAACATTGATAACTTTTAAATTTGAGTAATTGTAATTGCAAAGGGATGGAAATTTAACAATTTGAAATTAAGAACTAAATAGAATCTTTCGAAGTCAAACCTTGTGGAATTGTAGAATTTTAAATTGTTAATACATAACAAATTTATAAATTAACATTGAAACTGATGAGACAAATTTTTTTAATTCAAAAAATGAATTAAATTATTCCCAAAAAGTTTTCAAAATAAATAGTAATTTGAAATGGGAAACATTGAGAATGAAAAAATTTCTACTCCGTAACGTTAAAACCTTAACTAATGTGAACTTCATTTAAAACTTGACAAAATTTTAGTCACCAAATATTGTGACATCAAAAGTTTTTTATACTCAAACCCTTTAAAATTTCAATTATTTGAAGTAAATTTATTAATTTTTAAATTTCTAATTATACTTTCAAAAATTCAACAAATTTAATTTGAATTGCAGAATTAAAACCTATGAAAGGCAATAATTTAGCGTTGAACATGAAACTTCAGTACTCTAAAATTGTAACCATTTAAAATTACTGAAATTATTCAATTACTGATCTATCAATTTCAGATACTTTGATTTTTATCTTTTTTATTTTAAACTTATTTGTTAATTTTATTATCTGAAATCATTTTGTTTTTGACGCTTTCTTAAAATTATCATTCATTCTTGAAATTTTCCAATCAAATATTTTTAAATCTGCAATGATTCATTACTTTAAATCGTCAACTAAAAATCGGACAATTTTAAGAGATTACATTGAAAATTAAAAAAAATACAAAAAAATATTGCTGTTATATGATTTCAATTGCAACGCCTCAAAAATCAAACTGTTTTACAATTGCGCATTCAAAACTATAATTTTAAATTAAAATTATAGAAATTTTAAAGATGATAAATATATTATATGCTTTCTAATTGGAAACTTTCAGAACTTACAAAACGCGCGAATCATGAAATACGGGAAATTTTCCGATATAATATTTTTCTCCCGGCTTTCTCCCAGTGTAACTTTCTCGCGGTTCTCGCGGGTGGGTGGCCTCCCTGATTTTAGACAACACATATATTTTATCGATTTAATAGATGAATATTTTACACCTTGTTATAATTTACCTTTCTAGTAATAAAGAAACAATATTCTGGCAGTATAAAAAGTAAAATGCAATTAAAATATCAAAATTACCTCAGCAAAGTGTTTTGTTTCGTTTTCAATGATATCCAAATCATCTGCTAACGATTGCACAACTTTGAAAACAGCATTGTTTACATCCTCGGTGCTTTTCTCTCGTTCGGCAATCTACAATAATAGTAAAAAAAAATAAAAGTAATTCTGCATAAGACAAATGCTAAACATAACCAAGATGTTAAATAAGAATTTTCATCCGTCCGGGCTTTCAATTAACGTCTCTTCAGTACAGACAGGACTCTGAAAAGTTTCGTCTTCTTCGAAATCCTGAAGCATTTCAAAATCTTCCATCTTCGTCAAGGAATCGGTTTCTTTCTAAAATTACACAAAAAAATGTATCTAAAATATTTTATAAATTTTCTTTTACTTCAATGTATTCATTACCAAATATTTACCTCTTCTGCGCGTGCTTTCTTGTATCTATACCTTGAGCTTGATGGAATGGGCTCATCTGAACCAGGTTCTAGATACTCTTTATATCTCGTAGGCTTACTCATTGTGATCCAGAAAATTTTGTTTAAATTAAAAAATGCATTTCAAAGTATTGGATTGAAGTCCTAACCTAAAAAAAAAACATAACATAACAAAATTTCTGTATTTCATGACCTAAAAATTTGTATACAAACGTCAAAATTTTAAAACTTTCTTTTACAATATTGCATAAATATGAACTTACCTTTTTCACAAAGCTCACAATGAGAGAATGCAAATCTTAGAAAGACGCTAGCAGCAGATTCCTACTTTTTTGGAAATTGCGTACAAGAAAAATTCTGGCCGTTTAATATGTAATCAGAAACTGAAAGTACCAAGCACATGGCAACAGCGTGTTGCCAGATCAGGAGCATTTGTCGTACTCGCTCTCGTCAGAGTGAGTGAGAAAAATGCTCCTGATTTGCGCAGTCACATTGTACAGAAAACAAAGGAAAATGTCTGTCGTTAACGAAACGTGAAGAAAAGCAAATTTAGAAGTTCGATTGAAAATTTCACGATAAATGCGAGTGTTTCATAAGGAATCATATAAAAAAAATATGCAAAATTTCCATCACACACGCGTATGTTTATTTTACCAACGGCTTGCAAAGGATTGTGCCGTTGTCATCAATTCGGGATTTTTTCCCCGAAAGTGAAAATGATTTCAATAAAAACAGAAAACAAAAGGTGTGGTTAAAATCTGTCAAAGGAAAAGAAGATCTTTTACTGAATGCCTACATTTTACTATTGGGTAGTAAGTATAGGATTATTTGTTTATATTTTAGAGGAACTATGAAGTATATATAATAAAATATATGATTTGTTATCGAAAACGTTTTTCTATTTTATATTATTTTTCTCATGAACAGAAAATGCCCTGGCGGACCGAATGAACGGAACGGATACGCTACAGCGTATCCCTATAGTATCCACATCGTATCCTCTCCGTATCATGCAAGAAAAACTCACTAAAAAAGGAAGATAAACATTTAACTTGTTGAAATTCGGATTCTACGTGAAATCTTGCGTTAGAAGGTCACGGAGTAATTGCAATAGTTTTTCTTGCAACGATAAAAACTTTAAAAAAATATAATACTTATCGACAACGTGGACCAAAGGCGACATCAAGTGCATCCATGATCGTTTAAGCAGTGCTGCTTAAACGATTATGGATGCTTGGTTACGGACGCTTGAAGTCGCCTTCAGCCCACGTTGTCGATAGGTATTATATGTTTTAAAGTTTTTATCGTTGCAAGAAAAACTATTGCAATTAATCCGTGACCTTCTAACGCAAAATTTCACGTAGAATCCGAATTTTAACAAGTTTAATGCTCATCTTCCTTTTTTAATGAGTTTTTCTTGCATGATACGGAGAGGATACGATGTGGATACTCTAATGATACGCTGTAGCGTATCCGTTCCGTTCATTCGGTCCGCTAGGGTGGAGAAAAAATTAATGTAACATTAGAAATATTATGAATAATTGTATTGTTTTATGGGTGTTAGATCAGTGTTATAATCTCAAAATTATGTTTCCTCGTATTATTCTACAATTATTATAACTAGATACTTTTTTTTGCCGTAAAACACGACTATTTTTTGAAATAATAATTTATTCTATATAGGAAACAAAAATTTACTTTAAACACTTTTTCGTTAAGAGGAAGAATTGGTGATCTAACCTCTAAATTAAACAGTTTCATTTTACACGAAAAGTTTTGATATTAAAACTTTTTTCGTTTTATATACACAATTCTATTAAAAAATTAAGTGAGTATACTGAGCGAAAAAATAACTATTGATGTAATATTTGTCGAACAAAATTTTGAGGTTAGAACTTGGATCCAACACCTTCAAACTGAAAAAAGATTATTTACGTAATTTCAGTTTTGTAGTCTTCTATACTGAGAAATTGTAATTTATAAAAATTGGAAATCAAACTTTTTAAAATTCTATAACTTCATTTCACATTTCAGCCAGTGAGTCTGACGTACAAACCCGACGAGACAAAATGCGTTTAAAATTCCCAAACAAACGGATTTTGAGTTTTGCAAGTGAATCTAAGCCTACTGGACTACAAGTTAGCAATAAAAAGAAAATTTCCATCAAGCCAAAAGTGGTAAAAAAAATGAAAAAATAAAACCCAATTTACGATACAGGATTTTTTATAGCATTTAAAAAACAAATAAATTTAAATAAAAACTAGAAAAGAAATACATTTAAATAAAAATTAAAAAACAAATAAATGTAAATAAAAATAATAATAATAAAAATAATTTTTTCAAGGTGTTGAAACTAACACCCTTCAGTAAAATATAATTTTTTTTTTCGCATTTTTAGAAAGCCGCAAAGAAACTGAATTTTTAACAGCAAGAAGCGAAACAGCAACAAAATCGAAGTATTTTGGAAAAGTATTCAAACTTTATGAACAGTCGTGAAGTAATAAAAGATTCTGAAAATTCAGAAAATGTTGATAATGATGAACGCACATTGGATTTAGATGACACTTTTCTGATTGATACACGTAACTAAAGCTGCCTCCATTTTTAGTAACTTGTTTGCTTTCGCTTCATTTTTAAAGTTATTTCCTCTATTTTATTTCATTGTAAACATTACTGCGTTAAAAGTGTAAATTTTTCAATGTTTTTTAAAAAATATTGTCACTTTTTAAGGCGTTTTGAAAAAATATTTTTTATGAAATGAAATTCCAGTTGTTTCTAAATCTTTTATCAGTCATTGAACCATTAAATTAAAAATGTCTGTATTTTAAATGTTTTAATTTTGAATTCCTAGGAGAAGAGAACTATCTTGAAAGAGAACATTCTTTATATGAAAGCTCTCCACAAAGGGAAAAAATCCTGAGACTGTTTTATAATTTCTTTAGTATTATCCCATTTAAAATATGTATCAATATGATTATTTTTACATTCTCATCAGAGAAGGTATTAGATTTGTGTAAAATTTGACCCCCCCAGTTTATGTCAAATGTCCACGTTTTGAGACCCCCTGAACCCAAAAAACAGGTTTTTACGAATGTGTTTGTCTGTATGTGGGTATGTGGGTATGTGGGTATGTGGGTATGTAGATTTTTAGTTTGTTAGCACGATAATTTTCGAAAGAATTGTCAGATTGGATTGGACTTTGGTACACTCTTAAAGTGTCCTAAAATAAAGGTCAAGTTCGTTAGCCAGCCATTTTGGATACAAATTCAAAATGTGAGCACATTTTGAAAATTTTTTAGAACACTTTTTTTCAATATTTAAAAATGCTATAGACGGATATTAATAGTACTCAAAAAGGCGAACAAAATATTCTAATGACTTTTTTTGATAGAAAAAAAATTACCGAAGTTATAGCATTTACAAAATTCCAAAAAACAAATGAAAATTAACATTTTAAGCCAAAAAACGCACGATATGAAAAAAAGTGAGGAGGTGAAAATCTTTGCTTTTTGAACACCCTACAATATTGTCATAACAACTTTTTGAATTTTACAAAAAATCAAAAATTCTAATTTTGATGGCACAACAAAATAATGAAAAATCAAGAATTAAATTTTGCGGTCAAACTAAGCAAGATGTGGAAAATGGCGACGAAACAAAAATTGTGCATATAAAAAAGATCTACAAATTTGTTATTCATCACTTTTTGATAGGATGCGTAATTCTTGTTTTATTCGTAAAAAATAGCATTAAAAGTAGAAAAATTAAATCTTTGGAAAAACGACGCAAGGTACGTAAAAAGATGAATAGAAACAAATTATGCATTCAAAAAAGATCTACAAATTTATTAGCAATCACTTTTAGATAGAATGTGCAGTTTTTGTTTTAATCTTAGAAAATAAAATAAAAAATGAAAGAATTAAAGTTTTGGACAAACGACACACGCTATGCAAAAAAATAATACACAAAAGTTGCTTACACAAAAAAGAGCTATACAAATTTGTCAAATAATTTTTTAAAAGAAGCGTAGTTTTTGTTTTAATCGTAAAAAATCGCAATAAAAATAAAAAATTAAATCTTTGGAAAACCGTACAAAAGACGAAAAAAAATTAATATACAAAAGTTGTTCAACCAAAAATGATCTAGAAATTTTTTATAAAATTTTCTTAAAAACATTTTCTCAGAACCAGTTTACGCTAGGATGCGTATTTTTGGTTTGGCTTATTAAAAAATTTTTTTGTACAGGATGAGCACTTTTTTCAATTATAAAAACAAGACAATGAAAATAAGTATGTTTCAATACCAATGCATATTATGAATTGTAATAATATAAATTTATTGAAATGATACATTGTTCAAGGTAGTTGAGAATAAAATGTAATGCAAAATAAGAAAAAAATATTGAAGTGATCATGAGAAATAAAATTTGTGCTTTATATTGCAACATATGAATAAGGAATCCCAGGAATTTGATATCAAAGTGTTGAACATAATGTAGAAAGGTTCGCACTTCGGACTAAATCGAGTGCGAAGCACGAGATACGTGATGAGAATGTGTTCGTTAAAGCCGAAGGAGCTTTAACAAAAGAGAATTCACAATCACCAAATTACAGTTGTCGATGCTGTGACCTTTAATTTGAAAAGGTTTCTGCACAAATGTGTGGAAATACATTATCGAGCGCGAAGCGCGAGATACATATATTATCGAGCGCGAAGCGCGAGAACCAACAGTCGCGCGCCCTAGGCACGCTCAAACTTGCGAGCGAAGCTAGCCGCGCGCGCAGCGGGCGATGAGAATGTGCCCGCGCAGCGGGCAGATTTTTTTTTAAAGATTTAATTATTATTCTGAGAAGCATTTGAAAAAATTGCATTTTATCAATGGGTTACAAAAAAACCTGGGAACGAGAAAATTAGATGAATTTGTAACTAAAAACACGATGCGTTTTTTTTTTTTGAAACGCTGCGAGTTTCAGCTGATTTTTTTAAATCTGATCCCAAAACGTGGAAAAGTAGGGTCGATTATAAGGAAGGTTTACGTATTGTGAAGGCTCTGCCTGTTATCAATTATAACGCAGAACAAATGGTAGCACTTACAAGTGAATATAATATAATATTAACGAAAAATGAGGCGGAAAAGCAATGTTTGTTACGTCTCACGCTAGCTCACCGTAAAGTTTTCTCCCATTGCAATAAAGAAAGTCTGAAAGTTTGCTTTGAAAAAGAGATTGGCTTGAAATCTATTGATAATAATTAAATTTGATCTGGGCTATTATAATGAGTCAAGCCTAAAAATGAAGTGCAAAAAAAAACGTTTTAAATTAATACCCTCTTAAAGTTATTAGCTAAATGAAAATGAATTTATGAACATTCAGTACAGACACATTTTACTGATTATTCATGTTGTAATAATGTAAATTTGCCGTTTCTTATTTACATACACTACCGACACAAAGTTTGGGTACATTTAGTTTTGTTTTCAAAATTTTTCTTCACTTCAAGGTCGATTATCTGCCCTGAAACTGAATTATACGACTTTGTAATCAGAATCATTTCAAAGGTTATACAATTTCGCGTCGAATTTGCGTGTTCTTGATCTTGATTTAAAGAGTAGGATTTTCTCTTGATGTTATGATTTTGCCAAATTTTTAGGAGTGGAGAAGAATTTTCTTTCGTCGTATTATGTTTGGTATTCGAATTTATGATATTGCAAACATACCGAAGCAATCATTATCTGAATTTGGTCAAAAAATGGATGTATCACGTTTTATTCGCTTACTCATCAATTGATAGAAATCTGTAAATATTTCAAAATGACAATGAATAGTAAATTATTCTAATAAAGAATAATTTTTTGTAAATGTTATTTTATTTAAAAAACCCTTGATGCTTACTCTTAGAAGCAATCAAAATTTTAATAAGTCAGTATTAGACTGTCACTCGACCTTCTGAGAATATATACCTGGCGTTACTCTTCAAGCAGAATTGCACCGTAACCACCGTGGCCTTAGTACAATAGAGAAGGTTCTCAACTATTCTTCGAAGCGAGAAATTGTGAATATTTTATTTTGTTCATTTATAAGTTTCCCTAACTGAATATTTAATAATCAAGTTCAGATTATCAAATCATATTCATAAATCCATGAAGAATATGTGGTAATAAGTTTAAAAATAAAATAAAGTCTTAAGTATGTTTGAAAGTTTCACAAAGTTCATAATTTTTCTTTTTAAAGAGATTATATTAAAAAGTCTTTTTTCATTCTATGATGAAGCGATTTCTCCAATAGAACTAAAATCGGTAAACATTAAGTGGTTTAAATTTAAAGTTGACAAAAAAAAAAATTTCCCGTGTTTAATTGGATTCCTAGGTGGGTATGAAATTCGAAATTTTTTTTTTTTTGCACACCCTAATGTATATATACGTTGTAACAGAAAATATAAAATGATTATTCGTGGTACTATTATTGTTGAAAATTTTTGGAAAGGACCCCGCAGCAAATGTACACGAAATGGCTTTCGGTCGATTTTGATTAAACTTCGTAAAATTGTAGTTATCAATGTTTCCATCAAAAGTGTTATTAGACAAAATGTCCGAAAATGGACAGTTTTCGAGATAAAGAGGGTTAAACGAGCTACAATTGCAACAAAAATTAGCAAATATCTTGAAAACTGAAGGTCTGAGAAAAAAATGTTCCCAATGAAAGTTACTCAGCTTTGACGAGGAAATGCAAAGGAAGTAATGACCTTAACGCAATATTTATTTTTCAAGGTCATTCAATGTAAAATTAACATTTATTGTTAATATTAAGAAATAACTGCTCTAATGATTTTTGTGTGTGGTTCTCAGGCTATATATTGTCATCACAACACCCCCTGAAACACACCGATGCAGTACCAATCATTTCTGTAAAGCTTGAAACACTTTGTGAATATTTTCGTATTTTATCCTGTAGGAAAATGATCATTTTTCGAAAATATTGAAGTCACTGATCCAATGATTTTTTTATGTGGTCCTCAGGCTATATGTTGTCATCACAACACCCCTTTAAATACACCCACGCAGTACCAATTATTTCTATAAAGCTGAAAAGACTTTGTGTATATTTACGTGTATGATATTGTCAGTATATAACTGATGAGCGCAACACATCAGCGAGATTTAGTCATTATCTAGTTAATAAAGGCAAATCATGAGCAAGACCTAGCCAATATCCGGCCAATGGAGGTAACTTATGACCTGGATGTTGTTAATATCTAGCCAATGAAGGCAAGATACGATCACGATGCTGTCAATATTTAGCCAATGAAGGCAAAATACATATGTGGAAGTCTTAGTCAATATCCAGAAAATAATCAAAAGAAATGTCCAGAATGTTGTCAATATCGAAGCAGTGAAGGTAAAAAATGTGCTGGAATTAGGTAATATCCGGCCAATCGAGGCAAGACATAAGCAGGATATTATCAATATTTAGTCAATGAAGGCGAGACATGAGTGAGATTTTGTCATTTTCTAGCCAATGAAGGCAAGTTTAGAGCGAGATTTGGTCATTACCTAGCCAATGAGGACAAGATAGGAGCAAGTTGTTATCGATTCTAACCAATTAAGGCAAGACATGAGCAGAGCTTAGTCAGTATTCGGCCAATGAAGGCAAGATCCAGTTAGTATCCATCAAATAAACTTAAAACATGACCAACATGTTATCAATGTCTAACTAATTAAGTTAGGACTCGCAACTATATGTCAACAACTTCTGGTAACTGAATATCTCTTGCTTGGTATCGATTTCCTGCGTCATTTATGGTCGGAATAATTTTATCTGATGGATAACGAACTCTTCCTTGATGAGGAACGTACCCTAAGAACCATAAAACACTGCTTATATGTGCACAAGTTCCAAGCGTTCGAGCACCTGACTGACATGTACAATAATATCCTTCGATAGGATTGAGTTGTTCATCGTTAGCCATACCGCCGTCCATGTCTTCATCACCGTTCGGTCTATAAGCAATCCAGAGTTGATGCTTAGACGCGTTTCGAAATCGAGAAAAAACTCTGATTCTTATAAATCCTGTTTGTGGTACTCGATTTTCCCCTCGTAGCATCTCAGTTTGAAATTCTTCGTCATTGTCTCTACGCAGTTTGTCTTGCACGTAAGAAGGTGCGAGTTTAACTTGATAAACCCCAATTCAAGTGTCAGGATTGGGAAATCTAATAATTGGCCAGCACCTAATTAAACCCATCGTTGTGCGTTCCTTGTCTTAAGTTTTTCTGTCTCAACCAGTGCTTGCACGACATTCGGTTCCTTAGATTTTGCAAGCAATTCATTGGCCATTTCGATATCAGCTCCTTCCATGGAAATTAAAGGTTGATGTCTATTAATTATACTTCCAGCTATCCGACAAAAATCGCCAAGGTTAGGAACGTGTTGTATTTGCACTACTTGCTGGAAGAATTTGAAAATTGATTTCATATGTCCGTTCCTAGCTTCGACGATCCACCTACACTTTGTCACAAAGCGCGATTCATTAGCATCTTCTGTTGTCAGCTGATGCTGATGTGGCAGATCAAGAGCTGACATTTTCCACGTAATACCCAAACGCGCCAGAAGAGTAGTGGCATCCCGGTATCCCCTATCAACAATGACAATATCGTCTTCTTGGAATCACCTCCTCATTCTATCGGCGTCTATTGCGAATTCATGTTGCAATATAGCAGCATCATTATTGCGGCTGTCAGAAAATTAAGGCCCTTGAATTTCGAGAATATAACCATCAGCTGCAACTATAAATACAGGTTTAACTAAGTGCCTTCCTTTGTGAATAGAATATGACTGTCGCAGAGCCTTGAAGTTATTGCTCTTATGAGTGTAAAAGTATGAGCCGTCAATAAACGCGATGGCTCGAGGATTTTGTGGTTCTGGATTATATAGTTGATTGGCGAAACCAGTAACATGCCTAGCAATATAATATTCCCTCGCAATTGCGTCAAATCCGATGTTGTTAGGCACGAAACGTTGCATTAAGGATTGTCTGACCGTGGCGATGACTCCACTAACTGTCTGTCTACTTGGACTTGAGAAAAGAATCCGATACACCTTGACGAAGTTTATATAAAAACATAAGCAAATCTCTTTTTTCCACATAATTGTAACCACCTTCACGGGGCACTCTATCACAAAAAGTGAATAATTCTTGGAATTGTTCCTTGGTTACAGGACAAAGATATTCAAATTCAGTGTCAGATAGGCTATTTACATCAGCAAGTCTATTCTGATTTAAAGCTACATTACGAAGCCCTTGCAAGAGTGTTTGCAGCAGTCGGCCTCTAATTACGTATGGTCAATTAATGAAACGTAAGCCCTGTAAAAGTGGCTGCAGAATTAAACCTTCATCATTTAAATGATGCGGACATGATCTTACGTTATCAGGGATGTAAACATTGCATAAAATAAAAACATTTACCTTGGATTCGGCTGATAATCTTTGTGTATTATCAGCGGAATTGCAAATAAGGCAAGTGTTACTTGTAGTCTGCGTTAAGACATTCAGTCTTAAGCATGTGGGATTCTCTTCCATAGCAGCGATTTCGTCACAAATCGATCGATTGCAATTAATGCATATCTTTGTCAGATGTGTAACTTCTAATGGCGGTCTTCGTAATCCATCTCGTCTATGAATAGCGATTTCGCTTTTTCCAGCATTCTCATCTCCGTCGATTCCAGTCGTGTCACGAGGAGCAAATCGTTCATCACAAACGTAACAACGAATGAGATTTCTAAATGCCATTGTGATTAAATAAAGCTTTATAATTATATATTGCAAGTACTTAATTAGGAATTCCTTTAGTATACACAATTTAGTAACTATATGAGATGTACTTGATTTACGCGCTCAAGTCGCCGCAAGGCGGAGACTTGGAATAGCTTGAGACACGCAAGCTTCGGCGCTTCTCGCATCACACCAAATAATAAACTAAGTTGTTTCGAACGTGTGCAGTTTATAATTTCGACAAAATCTCACTATAAAAAAAAGATTAGACTGACTATTAAATTGACCGCGTCTAACGTTTACTCATCCTTGAAGTAACATGGTTAAAAGAGAAGAAACAAAAGAATAACAAAATCACGTGTAGCAAACAGCCCCACGTGACACACATCACGTGATCTTTTTACACCCACGTGACCCCGTGTTGTGATGATAATCAATAGACTGAGAAAAACATAAAAAACTCATTGGAATATGTTTTCAACATATTCGAAAAAGGATAATTTTCCTAAAACATAAGACACGAAAATGTTTACAGGTTCTTTACAGCTCTGCGGAAATGATTGGTAATGTGTGGGTGTCTTTAAAGGGGTGTTGTGATGACAACATGTAGCCTGAGAACCTCGTCAGAGCTGAGTAACTTTCATTGGGAACATTTTTTTCTCAGACCTTCAGTTTTCAAGATATTTGCTAATGTTTGTCACAATTGTTGCTCGTTTAACCCTCTTTATCTCGAAAACTGTCCATTTTCGGACATTTTGTCTAATAACACTTTTGATGGAAACATTGAGAACTACAATTTTACGAAGTTTAATCAAAATCGACCGAAAGCCATTTCGTGTACATTTGCTGCGGGGTCCTTTTATTTATATATCTGATTTATTTTCATATTGATTGAAAACTTAATCCTCGTCACTGTCTTCATTTATCACAGTCACACATTTTGTCTTTGAGAACTTTGCAACGTAATTACTCGGTCCCAAAATGAGCAAGAAACGTTTTTTAGAACCTGTTAAAAGCTTATTAAATTACGCGTCGAATAAGCCCTAATAAGGATATCTTTAAGTCTTATCTTTAATTTAAGCCAAAGAAAATCGAAAAATCTTTACGGGTTCCTGAGAGACGTCTAAAAATGTCCAAGTCTGAAACTTCAATTTTCAGTCGGCGATTACTGCTGTCGACCGCGAAAGCGGTGATCGCCGAGAATTTCTCAGATTTTGTTTCTGAACTTCAACTCGTGTTGTGACTTACACTATACTAATGGAAAAAATTGAAACTTACAGGACGTAATCTGTAGGTTACTATTGTGCGTTACTATTCTGTGGTAAAAAAACTGAGATAGTACGTGAGTTTGATCACACAAAAAAATTCATAAGAAATGTTGTTGAGTTTGAATTTTTCGCCAAAATATTTTTGAATAATCATGGATGTTCAGAATGATTGAAAGAAGTCCTGTGATTTTTTGCAGATTTTTTCTAACGATAGAAGCAGATAAAAAAAAGATAAAAAATAAAATGGACGTTACACCCTGTATCTCATTTAATATGGCCGCCAAAGGTTTCAAATTAAGGGAAAATTTTTCTTTGATTGCATGCTTTCAAATACCTGACTCAACATTTGATTCCCTTAAGGGGCATTTTTTGCATACTCGCTCTTATCTAAGACCCTTACAGAAGAGTGTGACCTTTATGTTCCGTTCTTGGAATACGTGTGACATTCTAGTGACATAACAGTTATATCACACTGTTCTATATTAGTTACATTACAGAATTCCAGAACTGTTACGTATCCTTAGAGTAACTGCGTTACAGAACGGTGTGACCTTTATGTTCTGTAATTGTTATGGCACACGATCGTAACAATGTTATGTATAAATGTTCTCTTTTTGTTATGTACCATTTACAGAAAGTGTACGCTAGGTGGCTATTCTCAAAGTGAAAGCTCTACGAGTTGATTGCAATATCACTACTGGAGCTTACATAAATAACACAGGACCACAAAATCTGAACCCTTGCTACACGGACCAGACTAGGTGGGTCTTATATTTTCGGGGTCGCTGAATACAAAACCGTTGTCCTTTTGGTCTTAGCAGGTCAAAATCGAGGTCAATTCAAGTTCAAACCTACAAAATTTATCGCTAACCAAATAAGTCACGTTACCTATAGGTTTTTGGGATCGCTGAATTCGAATCAGTCGGATTGGCATCCTTGTTTTGAAATCGGATTAGGTCGGATTCAATCAGATTGCTATTATTATTTCGACTTCGGATTGAATCAGGTAGGAATCCTTTTTCAAAATCGGATTGTGTCGGATTCAGTCGGATAGGAATATTTATTCCGACTTCGCATTGGATCGGAATGAAACTGTTTGGTTCGGATACAAATTCCGGAATGAAATGGATTTAAAAGGATAAAATTTTGTTCTCGAAAACTGTCACCAGGGTTTTCCCCTTCCGAGACCATTCTTATTAATCTAAGAAGAAATTGATTATTTATTTAAATTACAATGATACTATTGTATTCGCCAATTATTCGCACTTGTCAATGAAAAAAAAAGAATACACCAAATATGAAACTCTTGGAATGCAAAATGTTTTTCGTTCCCCTTAAATGTTTCTCGGAGAGCCATTTATCAAATTATCCTTTCGCCGATGCATACGAGATTCTACAGCAGAGTTCCGGTAGTCAAGATGTTAAATTTATTTCAAACATCTGGGTAATTTTTTATTTTTGTAATAAAAATTATTACAAATATTTATTAAAGAAAAAAGATCCTTCAGCTCCAGTGCGAATCGAATCACACGTAAACGGACTGCCGGTCAGGTGCTTTTACCACTAACCTACGGAGGATCGATAATCCTTTCTCTGAGAGTCGTACATGATGCTTTTCGATATAACATTTCAGGGAGATATATAGTTTACCATTCTTGTGAGGAATTAATTATTTTGATGTTAAAAGGGTGTCGACTAGTGAGCCCTCCATTAAATGTCTTATAGATCCATGTAGAATTTCTATAATTATCTACTTTTTCCTGATGTTATCTATTGATAATACCACTCAGGGAAAAATTGTCTCATAGAAAATCTATAAGTATCTATACGGATGTCCTTGTGATTTATTCTATATGAATTTCGAATTAGAATTTGAGATTATTTCTAAATGGATTTCCAAAAGCGTTCCTCTTGCTGTAAGTATTTACAGTCGAAGCTCTCAATAAGACCGCTCCCAATAAGACCGCTTCCCCTCATCCTTGCTCAAGCTCACCGAGGTGCTTCCCCCACTCTCCCGCTGACTTCGAAATTCCAGTCAGCCGCTCCCAATAGTGCCGCCAGAGAAATCGCAATTTTTATGATTTTTAGGAGAGTTTTTCTTATATTATACAAATATATGGAATATTAATTGTGATATTTTTATATTCCATAATATTTTCCGATATTATGATTGGATAATATAAAAAAAATCTCCTCAAAACCACAAAAATTGCGATTTCTACGGCGGCACTATTGGGAGCGGCTGACTAGCCGTAACATGATGTAACATTATGTAAAATAATGTCACATGATGTGACATTATGTTAAGTAATGTAACATAATGTTTTGCATTATATCTTGTTACATAATGTTAGATTATGTTACATTATGTCACATTATTTTACCTAATGTTATATAATTTTAGAATTATGTTGCATCATGCTTGTGTGGCTGTTCAGGCAGGCCTGTTGTGAATTGATTCATTCATTCACTTTTCACATCGAGTTAATTTCTTGGTTATCTTTTTGGTTTATTGTAATGCTGATTTGCCGAGAACCTAGATGCGAACTCAATGTGAAAAATGTATGCTTGAATAATCCAAAACAGGTCCGCGTGGAGTCGCACTCTGAAGCTCCTATATGGACGGTTCGTTAAAGGTCATAATATGGTGGTTTCGAATAAATTATTCATTATTTGAAAAATCTTTTAAAATATTGTATATTTCAAACTCAATTTTGAAAAAAAAATCGATATGAAAGACTTAAAGTTTTTCAATTTCAAACATTGAGATCATATATGGAATTATGAGATACTTACAGGTATTGAAAAGATTCAAACATAATTTAAAACTTGAAAAGATTTGAAATAATATTAAACAAAATATAGATTTTTGCAGATTTTTAACAAAAAATTTAGAAGCTTCTTAAGAATTTTGAATGGTTTCAAGAGAATAAAAAAATTTCTAAGAAGATTTCCAAGATTGTCAAAAAAGTATGAGGGAGATTTGAAGGCAAGTTTTTGGTTTTGCAGTATTGTTAACAAATTTCGGACAATATTCGGATAATCCTAAAAGATATTTGAAAGTTCTGAAAAATTTGCAAACAAAATTTGAAATTCGAAAAGATTTCAAAAAATATAAAAATTAAAAAAAGAGAATTATTATTATATATAATATTTGCATGTTGATGGTGAAATTACCCCTACCCTCCTGGTCCACCTGTTTGTGTTTCGATTTTCTCCTGAAACTCTCACTCTCTTCATCCCATATTTCCCCTCCCTGTTCCCCTGTCCACGCATTCAGATCACCTCCTATCCTTCATCATCCTAATTCTTCATCCTTTTTCGCCACCTATTTCCTAATCACACTTCAACCTTCTTCTTCTCTCCTTCTCCTGTAAATGCAAACTATCATCACCTTTCTCCTTCCTATCTTCACCATTCTCGTCATTACTCCATCTGTTTCCTCAAATCCCATTTCTCATCTACCCAGGTTTCACTCAAACTCACTACATCCCATTTTTTCACCTCTTCCCAGAATCCTTCATCTTTATTCATTAGCCCCGATACGTTCAAAAACGCTACTCTCACTTCTTGCTTCCTTCGTTTCTCGGTTCTTTCGTCTTTACGTCCCCTCCCCACTCTTATGGAAACCTCGTCGCTCCGCTTTCTCCTTTCCTTTCCCCTCTACTGTCTCCATAGCCTCCTCCCTTCTATTCTTAGTCTCCGCTTCTTCCCCTCGTCGCAGTGGACCCTCCCTATACACTTCACTCAAGTTTTCTTTCTCATCATCCCATATTTACACATTCCCATTTATCCACATCCTGTCTTTCCCTATCCATACCGTGTTCCCTTTCACTCTTTCATTCCATGCTATCTGTTTCATCATCCACTTTCTTCTTCTTTCATTGCACATCATATCCTCCTCTATCCTTTCTTCCCTCCCCTTTAAAGCTTTCTTTTTTCTCAAGATATCAACTTTTTCATCCTGACTTCTCACTTTCACTATATATATATATATATATATATATACGCGATTTACCTTCATTCTTCCTTCCCACTCCATTTACCTCTTCCACGTCCACTTTTGCCCCAATTTCCCCATTCGACTTCTCCACTTCTTCTCTTTCTGATTCACTATCCACTTTCATTCCTCTGATCACTATATTTCTACTTCGTTTCGTCTTCTCCTCTATTTCCATTTTCAATTCTAGCTCTCTCAATCTTGTTGTCATTCTCACATTTTCTAGGATAACGTTCTCATTCGCTTCTTTTATTCTCTCTCGTTCTCTTACCCCGTCATCCCCTTTCTTTATAACCTCAGACTTATATTCTAGCTTTCTCACTCTTTCCTCCAACTTCTTTAGATCACATTTTCTCTCTTTCTCACTCATCCTTTGCTTATTCTCGATATCCTCCAACTGCTTCAAAACCTTATCTTTTTCTTGCCGCCACACCAGCTCCCATTTTTCCCACTTCTCTCTAACTTTCCTCATTTCCTCCCAAACCTCATCCCCTTGCTTTTGCATGCCAATCAGACTTCGGTTCGTTTCCTTTCGAAACCTTAAATGAAATTTTCCAAACTCTCTAGATCCACTTTCCCTTTAACCTTATCCCTCTCCGGTGGTGACTTTTTCTTAGCCTTTTTCTGCAACTTTTCTTCTCCCTGCTCCTCTCCTCTTCTTCCCTAAGCTACCAGATCTGGATCTATTAAGCAGATCCCGATTTGATGGCCTACCACGAGTCCTTCTGTCAGCTGTTCCCCCTTCCTTCTCACCCGACCCCAACTTGCCTGGCGTAGCAAACTGCACCTCACCTTCATCGGTACTATCCCCGGCATCACCCTTCCCCCTCCCTGTTCCGTACCTAGTGCTGTCCTCTGCTGGACCCCACCGGGCTCCTCGCAACAAACATGCTGGCCTAGTGCCTACCTTACCGATCTGCTGTCCTCTATCTTTCATCTCTCTTTTCCGTCCTCGGCAACTAACCTCCAAATTAGCACTTTCAACTTCCCTTTTAAACCTTTCAACCTCACAAAAAAGCTACCCCACACTATCACATACACCCTTCACTACACTCACCTCCCTTACCACCTTTCACCTCAATCACACCTCCCTGCACGTCGCCAAAACCAAAAAAGATAGCACAGAACAAAAACGCGTACTTTACCATTCGGTACCGAAAACGAAAGCTAATGGTGAAATTATTATGGGCCCTCATCAGTGATTTATTTCTGAAATATTATACGAAAAATTGTTGATTCGTGGAAGAATGGAATTTTATAATAAAAAAAATTAATTTTTTTGGAGATGTAAATAAAGACAACAACATTTTTTAAGTCCCGCAGGGTCTCACTGGGAGCAGCTGCCATCTAAAAAATGACACCGGCTCCCAGTCGGACTGCGGTAAATCACGTTCATGACCACGCCTCACAACCGTGAGATGGGTGGTCAGAGGACACGATGAAATCAAAACGACAGGCCGGCGAAACCCTCGTCTGCTTTGAGGACATGAAGCGACCCAAGGATGACAGCCTTCTGCATCCATTTCGCAAGTGTCTTGGCATATTTTTGGCACGCGGGTATGGTTTTAAGGTTACGAACCAGTGATAGCTTCGCACCTCCAAGAACACCTATCACAAGGACAATTACCTGTACCGAATATTTTCGGTACAGCTTTTGCAGCTCCCTTTTAAGGTCTTGATACCTCTCCTCCTTTTCTTTCTCCTTGGCAGTGATGTTGTATTCAGACGGTGCCGAGAATTCGATCACGAATATAGTTCGTTTCTCGAAGTCTTGGAGAACAATGTCAGGCCTCGAGTGTGCAACTGAGACTGCTGTCCGAAAATCGTAGTTCCAGAAGATTTGGCACTTCTCGCTTTGGACAATCGACTCTATCTCTCTCGGAGCGTTCGGCAGGGCAGGGTCGCAACCAACACCGTAAGAGCGACAAAGATGGTAATAAAGGACTCTTAGGGCCGCATTATGTCTGTAGATGTACGTCGTTCCTGCGTGGGTGGTACACCCCGATAGTATGTGTTCCAGGTACTCAGCGTGTGCATGACACGCTCTGCACCCATCGCTGGGAACTTCTTGGCATAAAATGCGCTCACGGTATGCTACGGTGGAAATGACGTCGTCCTGAAACGCGAAAATGAAACCCTCTGTACCTGAATGAAGGCCTGATGATCTGAGGAAAGCTATATTTCTGTGAAAATTTCCGTACATTTTCTTGTCGAGCAGCTCTTGATGGAATTTTTGAACTTCTGCTTTCTTCGCTTCGGCTTTCAGAAGTGAAGCATCTAGATGGAGTAATGCACTTTCCTCACTGCTGATGTTAAAATGCAGGCCAAGGGTCTCGGCCGCTTGCAATATATATATATCAATTAGCAGAGAAACTCAGCTTACAAATTTATAAGGAGGTTGAAAATAGTGAGAGCACTGAATACTGTAAAAAAATAATTAGATCACTGAACACTTTTAAAAAACTTTTCTTGCATTTACACGCCCCACAGAGGAGGCAAAAAAAGAATATAATATAATATGATAAAATACTCTCCCTAGGGATCGCGGGACCTTGTAGTTGGTGGGAGGGCTTATGGGTCTCATAGGGCTATAGATCTAGATAGGTGAACCAGGGAGGCTGCATTGCGAGGTGTAGCTACTCTGGACAACTGACCGACTCTAGTCAGTGGGACTTAAACTGAGCAGCGATCCTTCCAGGGGATAATGGCAAAGCCTCCTGGAATATCGAGGGCTCGAGTTCTCATGCTCCCAAGCTACGATGTGATCGCTGTGTCAAGGGCTGA
>CAKNWT010303185.1:0-17794 GCA_932066315.1 Andricus coriarius | reverse complement strand
AGGCTCGGATGTGTAATGTTACTCGCGAGTTTGTACATGGGTGTCCAGCATTCGCAAGTAATTCTTGCAAAATGCTGTTAGAAGAATTCGTCGTTGATTCTTGTTTTTTTTTCAACGTATAACTCGAAATAAGTAGATTGTATATCTGAGTTTCAGCGGAGCTACTGTAATTTGGAAATTTCAATTACACCTAAAGTTCACGCGGTTTTTTTCATGTCCCTGATTTTTGTCGTAAAATTGAAAAAGGCCTTGGATTTTACAGTGAACAAGCCATGGAATCTGTACAGTCGGATTTTAAAATGACCTGGGCTAAATATAAAGTTTTGAGCACACACCCTCATTACCCAAGTAACTTACTTAAAGCTGTACAAAAATACAACGCCCGACGAGTGTAAAAATAAATTATTTCATGTTTCAGTATTTATATGGACTGATATTATATTTATTTATCATATTTTGTCAAACAAAGTGAAATAAAGTGAAAATGCATCACATTTTTTTTTAAATTTTGATTTTTAACACATAAAAAACACTTTTCTCATAAACGGCTCGGGGGATTTGACTCAACATTCTGTTGCACACTATTTCTAAGCCCCTTCATCGAACACAACAAAAAAAATTGAATGTGCTATGACCTTGCATTTAAAGTTGGTTGAGGCACACCGTGCGAAATCATCGATTTAAGTGGTCGCACCAACTCAGGAGGAGCATTCTTACCTGTTGGCAAAGAAGCTCACCAGCACGAAGAGGATTCATGCAGAGGTTACATGAACGTTGGGTCAATATGCAGCCGGAATATGCTCATAAAACGCCTCAGTATTTAAAAGATCAGGTATCCTTTTGGCGCAAAAACGCATATGAAGCTTTTCATCGGCAAGCACAAGAGCAACGTCCTCCAGCGAACATACCACCCGTTTCAGCAAGACTACCTTTGCAGATAGCCGATAATGCGAATATGAGAAGTAGGAGATCTATCCACCAAAACGTCTTTCTCAGGATGTACAAATTATCTAAAGCTAATACTGCTCTCCCCGATTTGCTCCCCGAAGATGTTAATCTGTGGAATTTGGACTGTGTCGTTTACGAGAAGGTGGTCTCCATGCTTAATGACAATAGAAGTAACGCTACTTCAGTACGCCTGAGTAAGACACGCGAGCGTATTGCACAGCTTCAGCTTAAAATTGAAACGGCGAGACGGCATAGATCAAATATTCTGTGCGTGATTAGCTACATAACATCAAACAAAAGATTCACTCCAAAGGTTAGGGCACTTTCTCGAAACCTAAGGAAAGTAAATCATACGCTGAACAAGTGTAAACTGTTGAACATCAAGCAGCACTGGACGCAAAAAATAAGATCTCTTTCAACAGCGAAACTGTCGTAACTTTTGCCAAAGGCAAAGGTTTCAAGGTCCTGAGGAAGAGTGTAGAAGTGAAGAAGTTCACTTCTACGCACCCACATCTATCTCGTATATTTACTACTTTCATAAACGGAGAACAACCCATCTCGCAGTGGCCAGTGGAAGGACGCACGGTATTGATCCCTAAGACCGGAGATTTGTCAAGTCCATAGAACTAAAGGCCCATAGCTTGTCTAAACACCAGCCACAAGCTGTTCACTGCCATCCTCGTAGAGAGGATATTAACATCTATCGATCCGGTATGAAGTGCAATAGTTGAAAAACGTGGATGCAAGAGAGGGCTGGCACGTTGCAGGGAGAACCTGTTAATAGACAGGTGTATTACCCAAGACTCGATCAGGTATCGACGATATCTGTCCATGGTTTGGATTGACTACCGTAAGGCATTCGATAACACGAATCATGAGCTACTTATTGAGGTCCTTGAGTGCCCCTTCATGGTAAATTCCACGGCATTATACGTAGAGAAGAACTATCTATGGGTCTGTCCAACATGTTTCTCATATCTTCTGGATTGAGACCGGAGACTGAGGGATTTCTTTTTGCCTGTTAAAACGGCGTTATAGACATCTTAGTTTACCGCGAGCGTATAATGAATGTACCTGTAGGTGATACAAACTGCCGAGCGTGCAAGCAAGAGCCAGAAACACTTTGACATGTTCTCAGTGGATGCTCAAAGTATGCATGCTACGGGTACATAGAGAGACACAATGCGGCTCTAAAAGTGTTATATTACCATCTTAGGCACTTATATGGCGTTGATCTGTTGCCTGTCTTGCCATACGCCCAGGGAGAACTCGAGTCCGTTGTGGAGAATGATTAGTATAAGATGTACTGAAATTTCTCATTCTCCACAACTAAACGTATCAGTGCTACAAAGCCTGATATTGTCCTCTAAGATCTGAAGACGAAGATCATTTACGTGATTGAATTCTCGTCACTAGCTGATGGTAATATCACGGCACAGGAAGAAGAAAAACAGGCAAAATATCAAGCACTTCTTTTGATCTGGCTACAAAGTCCATCTTGTAGTTCTCATAATCGGCTCAGTCCATCGCGAGCCGGAAGCAAAAACCTGTTCTTCTGGGATCACTTTATCTGGTCCGTCAACACTGTTCCTCATAACATTCTACAAAGATTGGTAGCTCTAAAAAAGTATTCATAGGTGAAAGTTTCATCTCCAACTGTGCCGTCTGCCGCGTAAGGTCATCCGCGACTAGAGACCGGACTCCAAGGAACAGTGTTACACGAAGTCTCTTGCGTAAATTTCCCGCTCTTGCTTACCTTCTGGGATAGAAGGAGCAGGAGTGGATGACTTATACGTTTTAGTTGCGTTGGGATTGGTTGCATTAAGGAACCATGATCGTAGCTTCCAGAGCCTACAACTTCTCATAATAGTATGTGGATGCTATAAGGATACGCTTTAACGTATCCGTTCCGTTTACCCTGTCCGCTAGGGACATCCATTCATACATACATACATATATACATGCATGCATACATACACACAAGCTAATCAAATAAAAGCTGGTAGAATTTAAGCAATACTGAGAAAAATGTTTGTTGGGATAAACAAAAAAACGTATTGGTTGCTACAGAAGACAACATTTTTTTTAAACCCAATGACAAATTTGGTTCTTTTAACAAACCTTTCGTTGATGAATCATCACCTTAGTCCCTATTGAGTATGTGCGAAACCTTGAAATGATGTTGGAAAGTACTGCCAATTCACGAGGCGGTAAATTTAGAAATTGTGTACCTACAATGTCCATGGTAACATATGTGGAAACACTAAGGGTACCTTTTCACGGAGGCCTGTTTTCAATTGATAGTTGAATTAATATTGTACCTAGGCCTTAGAGTCCCACGGCTGGCCTCCGTCAAAAGGCACCCCAAAAAATAAGATTTAATTGCAATCAGCGGAATCGCATGATTATTATGATAATAGTTCCCAAATTGAATAAGGGGGGGGGGGGATACGAAGCTGCGGCGCTGATCGCTTTTTGCTCAAATATCCTGTTTAAATTTAAATATAGTATTGAAATTAATTCAACCTTTAAACTATGTATATTCACGTTTATAAAATGCTAAAGCGCTATAAAGATATGCTTCGTTAATTTATAAAAACAATATTTAGTGGGTTTGTTACCTTTATATTTATGAATATAACTCTCATTAGATACCTCATAGAATCTAGCAGTTTTCAAATTTAGAGTTGAAATCGCGAATTTGTCTGTTTTCACAGAATAATCGATTTTTCTCAAAAACGGCAAATCATAAAGCAAAATTATATATAATATAAAAGATGCGGCTCACTAAGGTGAGTACGTTTTGTTCATATTTTTAATTTTAATTATGCATATTTAATGAGTTATGCGGAAAAATTGTGTTAAAGAAGCATTACCCTTACAAAAACGTATGACGCGAAAAAAATGACAGGCCTGTTTTTTTTTCTGTCATTTTTTCGCTACGACAGGAAAATGACGACAGAACAAAAATTACTCGCATAAAATGACAGACCGGTATTTTTACTTAAATTTTGTGACACTAATCAAAAAGTGACAATTGAAAGGAATTTGCAACACCAGATAATCGTTCCGCGTTCAATCATCAATTCAATTCATCGTTCCAATGTTAATTGAAAATTTTGATAAGCGTCACAGACTTTAATGGCAATGCCAAACTTCTGATATGAAGCGTTGGGTGAAAAATGAACCTAACCCGGGCTATTTTGTTTTTCCGTTAATCTTTTTTTTGGGAACCAGCGAACCCTAATTAGTTAGTACACAGCTTAAAACTAATATAAAAATTATTAGTCATTACGTAAATCACGTTATACTAGAGTAGGACGCATGGAGATACGTCGCGCGCGCAGCTCCCGTTCTTCGCTCTGGCACAGCTGTGCAGACAGCATCATGTAGTGACCAGCCGGCGAATCAGTGCGCTATTCTTTTTATTGTTACTACTCAATAATTCATTAAAATCTAAATTTTTACAACAAGAATATCAAGACTGATTATTGGTTGTCACAATGATGGGAGAGAGGAATTTACAATCTAATGACGTTACGTCAGATGAGGAATCTGAATTTGATGAGTAAACATTGAAATGGCTTCAATTTATAACTTTTTTAACGTTTTTTAAAATATTAAGTGTTTGAAACACTTTTGAAACGATTTCAACTAAGTTTTGAAAGTAGGATATAGAATATCGGTCGTATTTGTTCTGTCATCATTTTCCTGTCATTTTTCCTGTCGTCGCGAAAAAATGTCAGAAAAAAAATTACACAAAAAAAAATGACAGGCCTGTCATTTTGTTCGTGTCATATCTTTTCGTAAGGATAATCATGTATTCCACTTATTGGGATTTCCTTTATACACATTTAACCCCTTTGTTGGCATTGACGCAAAACGCGTCAAAAATTTCCGTTCCCTGTGTGGCATTGACGAAAAATGCGTCAATCTTCTTTTTCCCTATTTAACTTACTCCGATTTCGCATTCAAGTCTTACTTACGGGTTTTTAGGGTCGCTGAATCCGAATCTGAAGTCAAAATTCGTAAATTCCAAATAGCGGATCCAATATGGCGGACGAAAGTACAAAAAAGAGCTTAATTTGGATAAATTTTGGTACTTATATGTTATTTAGGTCGCTAATTACGAATCTGAACTTTTTGAAATCCTCTGCATTAGCTGATGAATTTATTCACGACCCCGGACTATGTCACAAGGAGGCTGCGAGGGTAGGATTTAACACTCCTTTTTAAATTTTTTTTTATTTGTTGTTTTTTTATATTTTGTTTTGTTTTGTGTTTTTTATTTTTTATTTTTAATTTGTGTTTTATTTAATTATTTTTTAAATTTTCAAATATTCTGTATGATTATTTTGTATTATGAATTTTTAACTAGAATAATTGAAAAAAATCTTCAGGAACAACTTTGATATCCGAACGCAGTGCTGCTTTTAATTCAGATTCGTAATTAGCTACCTAAATAACCCCATTTTTAACTTTCGAATTTTTACTTCGGATTCGGGTTCAGCGACCCCTAAAACCCGTAAGTATAAAGATTGATCCAAATCGAGCATTTTTTTATATTTTCGTCGGCCATATTGGATCCGCCATTTTGAATTTCTAAATTTTGACTTCAGATTTGGATTCAGCGACCACAAAAACCCCAAGATCCAAATTTTCAGGATAACAAATTTTCCTGCCATTTTGGGCACTTTTTGTCGAATTCTCTCTGCCAACGAAGGGGTTAAATTACACAGCGACACAAAAGAAAAGTATTGTGACCTGGAGATGCGACATATGTTTTCCTATAGATTTTGACGTGCTGAATCTGAATCCGATGTCAGAATTTGCCCTACACGTCAGCCTTTCACCCTAACCTGAGAAAACTTGAAAAAATTCGTATTTCCTGTTCTGTGGACGATACATATCTATTCCTATGTATTTTGAAGCGCTGAATCTGAATACGCCATCAGAATTGGCCCAACGGATCGGGGTTTGACCCTAACCTCAAAAAACACCTTAAACTCGCTAAAATGTCCCTTTTCGCTTGTATAAAATCAAACCAGACACATATTGGTGCGTTTTTAGGGTAGTTGAGTCTATTAAGACTATTTTACGAGCTAGCTAGGTAAGAATTCATTCATAACCTCAAAACCGTCGAACATAACCTTAAGAATACCTCAAATCCATGGAAATCACATTTTTTGTGCGCTGAAACTGGAACCTCACCACATTCCTATACGTTCTCGGGGCATCCAAGTCCAATTTTACGGTAGTTAAATTTTCAACTAAAAACACGAATTCTCAACAAATGCATTAACTTTTGACCAAACAGTTTAATATTCTACCAAAAATGAAGTTTCAACCAAAAATTTAATTGTCAATATTTCAAGCAGGAACAACCAATTCTTAACAAAATATTTGAATCCTTGCTTAAACCATCTTAATTTCCTACCGAGATGATTTATTTTCAACAACGACAAAAAAAAAGAATTTTCCATGAAAAATGTGATAGTTGATATAATAACCAAAAAAGATTTAAATTTAGAAAATTCAATTGAAAAGACGAATTATCGACAAAAAATTTAAATATTTAACTAAAACATATTAGTTTTCAACCAAACAGTTGCATTTTTAACCACAAGGATTAAATTTATATCAAGTAAGACGGTTTTTTAACCAAATAATTGAATTTTGAACCAAGAGGATTAATTTCCCACAAAATACATGCATTTTCGACTATCGGTCATGTACATACATGCATGACTACATAATATATAATTACATATATAAATAATTGCATGCGCTCATTTGTGAATGAATGTGTGAGAAATTTTATATTTGCATGTAAAACAAAACGTTCCCACAACGTAATTGTTTTATTAGACGTTGTATGTAATATGTAATCAGTAAAGTCTTACTGATTACTTCAGTAATTTTCAGTAATTTCAGTAATGAGTAATAATAAATAGTAATATAATTACGTTACGGCTGTGCGTCTAGACTGCTACTAGAAGCAGTCTCGACGGCCGGCGTCCGACGTCGCACACCTGCCGCCGCAGCATTGAAATAAATTACATAAGATGGAATTATGTTTTTAAATTGAGAATTACTGGATTGTACATGTGATTAAAATTATAAATATCCTCTTTCTTATTAATACCATTATTATTACTCTTAATATATATTATTTCGGAAATTAAACGTTTTTTCCAGTTGGACTCAAAATCAAGTATTTTGGTATTTGCCCAATCAAATTCATGGTTGTGTTTGCTACGATATACATGAATAACAACTTGGTTTTTTCTGTTGTTTTTGTGTTCATTTATGCGCGTTTTTAACATTCGTTTAGTTTCATCCACATAAGAGGCAGGGCAGTTTTTACAAGGAATTTTGTAAACAACGTTGGTTTCTTCATATTTTTTAGTTCTATCTTTACCCAGGTTAATTACGGATGACAAGGAAGGTTTTATCGAAGGAATTGTACTTAAGTTATGAATGATAACCTGACTTTTGGTTGACGGGCCAATAATTGTTTTCGCGCAGAGTTATTTTGGTTAGGACTATATTTTAATTTTAAATTACGAATTTCAATTTGTTTGTTAATAAAACTTATTGGGTAATCATTATTCAACAATATTTGGGTAACAATTTTTTAATTTTTGGCATAAAATTTTTTGTGCGATAACATCATTGCCTGTCAAAAAGGTTAAATACAATGTTTTTACCATAATATTGAACAAGTTTATGAAATGAACAACAAATTATTTCTAAAACGATTTACTACTACTAATCGCCGTTTAGCTGAGACATCTTTTCAACAAATATTTCTCCTGAGGTGCAGGTGCAATGATTTGATTCCACATCACATTCAAAATTTGTGTAAACATTACTCAACAGTTTCTCCTTTCATAGTTATTCATGTAATAAAAGTTTTGCTGCATACAATAACTATACATCTAAAAAAATCTTAAAATTAGAAATTTGAGATATTAATTATTATATCCAATATTTAAATAAATCTCTAGTAAACATCAAAAAACAGTTTATGAAGTCTGGAATAGAATATTATACTAAATTTTTTTTAATTGTCTAGTACTAAATATAATACCATCATACGCAATTGTAATTTTCATGATAAATGAAAGTTTTATATTTTGCTATCAGAAAATGATCGTGGAAAAAATGTAAACAGAGTTCATTTTCCGGAAATGTAAAAAAATATAAAGTATCCACAAATTTTCAAAAATTTACTTTATTTCGAAAAATGGTCAAAATCTCCAAAATTACGATTTCTATCTTTATTTTCTTTTTGGCAAAACTTATTTTTAAAATATAACCAAATTTTTGTCATTTTTTAATTGATATCGCACATTTTTTTGTCGGTACCGGTATTTATACACAACCTTGTTAAAAAATATTATTTATCTCCTCCATGTTTCCAGGCCATTCTGAATGTACAGAATATTATAAAAATAGATTAATTTAGTTCGTCAAATCAACATCAATATTAGTTTTTGAAAATTCACGGGAAACATTTCTCGAGGAATGTGTGCGCATGCCGGCAAATGTAAAGCGTGCGAATTTCATCGAGCTCGCAAGTCGCGTTGTTTTCACTTATTTGTATATTTTCGCATCATTGTGTACTGCGTGGTTTTCTGGGGGTCGTGCAATAGTGTGTGCAAATAAAAACTCCGGGAACGGCCGCTCTTTCGACGTCAAAAATCGCATTTGCTTCAGTCCCGGATTTTAGATCTCTGCACGAAAAACGGATTAAGAGTCAAGGTAACCAGTTTCCTTTGTCACATACAGTCGCATGGCGTGAAAATTCAACGCAACATACAAAGGCGTGAAATCGTCCAATTTCCTAATAATTATACAATCAGGTTGTGTTTTGTGCCATGATCTTTTTTCCAAATTCCATTACACCGCAAGATTTCACTATTTCCAAAAAATCTTGGAATTGCGGTTTTTTCCCTTTTAATCGTAATTCAAGACGTTGGTTCGCCGGTACATGTGCACTCATGCGTGCACATGTATATGCGAACCAACGTGACCCAGATAACAATAGTGCGACGCACACTGTGCGAGACATAACGCACGCATGCCGCCATCACCTGTCGCCAGCATGTCTGCGACGCATGCGTGCGTCCCCAGATAGCAAAATGCGCGCACGGTGCGACGCACGTGCGTCGCGCCACGTGCGGCTTTTCTCGCACGACGTGCGCGCAGGGGATGACGCAGCTGCGTCCTCATATGCGTGACAGGTGTGTCGCACGTCGTGAGGGTCGCTCGTCATGCGTGCTGGTGCGGGTATGGTGCGTGCACACATTTAGGCTTTTTAGAGGGTACAGAAAATATTTGCAATGATATTTTTAAATAAAGAGCAGGTAATTTATCATGAAAGTATTTTTTATTATGGGTGGAATGAATATTTGCACATTTTAGTTGAGCATTAGCAATTCAGTTTCCGCATGTTTGTATGAACAATAATAAATATTTTTTGCTGCAACTACAAGATACAGGCATTTACTTAACTCACGCATTTACTTAACTGTAATATTTAATATAAAAAAACTTCAGGATCTGATACTTTTGCGAGATTAACACGTTTGTGTCCAAAATAATAAATATTTTTCGCTGAAACTTTCAGAAATTGTATGGAACACAACAAAACCGGTGAATAGCCTAGGGATCGTGCACATAATACGTAACGCGTTTTTCTTTTGTTTAACTAAAGACGAGAATAAAATTGCCTTTAATTATTCAAAACAGAAATAGGCTATTCCTATCAGTTTAGACGTTTCTCAAAGTTTCAGCGAAAGATATTTATTATTTTGGGCACAAACATGCTAATATCGTAATTAGAACATGCGCTTAAAGATACTAACATTTAAATGCACGCATTTTCTTACCTGTAGTATTCAATATCACAAAACTGAAGGATCTGATACTTTTGCGAGATTAGCACGTTTGTGTCCAAGATGATAAATATTTTTCGCTGAAACTTTCAGAAATTGTATGGAACATAACAAAAACGGTAAATAGCCTATTTGTTGTTTTAATAATAAAAGAAAACCAAGATTGCACAGAAATTAACTGCTTTTACTTATTCAAAACAGAAATAGGCTATTTCTATCAGTTTTCACGTTTCTTAAAGTTTCAGCGAAAGATATTTATTATTTTGGACACAAACATGCTAATATCGTAATCAGAACATGCCCTTAACGATACTAACATTAAAACGCACGCACAAACTTAATAATATCACAAACTTAAGGATCTGATCTATACTTAAATCTCCAGTTCAATGAGATCCTCATCTATTCCAATATTGTCTGCGTCGTCGTCTCCATAAACTCCGGCATCGTCGATGTCGTCTTCCTTCTCGCTCTCAGCTTGATTTTCCTCGACCTCTGACGTTTCTGCCTTGAGGGACTTTCTATAACGCTGTACAAAAATATCCTTTAACTAGCAGAAAGATCGTAATATCCATAATCATATCAGGAAACTTCAATATAAATACATTATAACTACATGTAGCCTTGGGTACCACCCAGCAGTAATCCCATCCTAATGTTGATATGTTTAAGCGAAAACAAAGACAAGAAGACAACTCATCTACGGCGCCATTAACAGTTTAAAGGAGAAGGTTATATGATTTTTTCTTAATAATAATAATAATAACCCAAAGTTTCTGCTGTCTAGCTATGTCTAATTTCATTATCAATATATGTATTCATAATAGAAAGGAAGCCAGCGCACAATATAAATTAATCTTTCAAAGCTAAAAAAAACAATGAAAAATGCTAACAATTTTGCAAATATCAATAACCAACCATTGCGTCATAATTTCGTCATGGTTCTTGTAATTAATTTAGGTCGATCGATTATATAACCTCAAAAAAACATTTAATGATACAAAATATGATACGTAAACTATTTTCTATAACTTATTTGATTTTCAAAAGTAGCAAAAAGAAAATAATATTTCATTGGTCAAATTTATCTCTTCTCGCTAAGTATTTGCCAAAATTCTTTTTTTTTTTACATTATTATTACTGTTGACTGTTGCCAACACGTATCAGCCAAAAAAAAACAATCGCCTTGTTACGTGTAACTTAACCTAATCACTAATGAAAAAGACGATCTTAGAATCCTTCGAATACTACTTGCAAAACAGCCTAACCTTAATATGTATTATAACCGAATGTCAATAAACGAATTAACGGCATGCAAATAAACACAATTTCTAATTCACAACCTCGTCAATTGCGTATAATTTATCACCGTTTTATCGACTCGTTTCTTTTAAGTTTAAAACTGGGATGGTGTAGTTAACCTTTCTACTCCCTGCAGGAAGTAGACAAAACTCGTTGGTATATACCTATAGTTTTTGTCGTACACCACCTGCTATGTTAACAATTTATAGGTTACATTTGTAGCCTCTACCATTTAGAGAAAGAATTTGCTAAATTCAGAAAAAGCCATGATTCTATGATATTACCACAAATAATAAGTTTATCGTGATTATAATAAAATTAGTCGAAAGAAATCATGTGATAATTATGATATTCATCAAATAAAAGAACTGGTTCTGAAAAATATTTTGATATCACCACCACCTACCTCTGCGTATATAAAAGATTCCTGGACGATTCCAGGATTTCTTAATCTTTTTCCACGTATAATTTGTCCCAGTTTAGAGCGTTTTCGTAAGCACGGTAAACACAGAACAAAATTGATATGCAAAACGAGACCGCATGACGAGAAGTCGCCATAGAAGTCGCGAAAACACTCGTGGCGCGTCGTGCATTCCCATTGGATCGACAGCGCGTGGTTTTTAAATGCAGCTTTCTTCATTACACTTGGGAATAGTAAAAATACATGCAAGTCCATTAAAAATTAAAGACGCATTTTTCAACTTTATTAACCAATTTTCCGAAAATTAATTTTTAATTTGATTTTAAATTTCAGTCAATATTGAACATCACATTCAAACTCCAAATCGTTTTATAAAAATAAAAAAATATTTAAAGTTGAAATGATTCCAACAACTTCATCTTTAAAAAAGTTCCAATTCAACTTGAAAATTTTCAAAATATTATGTAAATACAAAACAAAAATTTCTGCCTATTTGGAATTTTGTACGGTTTTTTGTTTCTTCTTTTTAACTTTCGGGATGACCATTCAAAAATATTTCAAAAAATTCTTCACTCGGTTTAAACATTTGTAGATATATTTTATAACTATTTTCTTTTACTTTATTCTTTTATAGTTTTTTATGGTTTTGAAATTTTTGTGTAATTACACAGCTGTAAGAATGTTACTTGATGTAAGAATTTTTTTAAATCTTTTTTTAATGATCAAAAAAGAACCAAAGATTATAGAAAAAAAAGTTTAAAAAGTTAGAAATGATTATTTTTTTTTTAAGTTACAGAATGACATAAAAAAAGTTCTTGTTAATCTGACTCCGATCGAGTAAAAGAACATACTATTAAATTACCATTTTCAAATAAATAAAATGCATTGCACATTAAGCAATTTTACAAATGCATTCAATTAATGTTATTCATAAAAATTTCCTAATTTATGCTTACGATAAAATTGACAGTGTTTCAATTTTTATGAATAAACCATTTTTACAGTAATTATAGTTCAAATTATAGTTATAATAATTACTATTATTCAAAACTACGCTTCTCACTTATGTATTCATGCAAATGCTATAAATAATGTCTCTCATGAAGTGCGACGCACATGCGTCGCATATCGTGCCCATCACCAAGTGCGCCTCATATGCCTCATATCCATACACAGTGCGGCGCATATGCCTCGCACCTTGCAGGCACCGCGTGCCTCGCATTCCGTGCGTGTAACGTGCCCCGCACGTTTGCTATCTGGGTCTATCCTATAGACAAGAAATAATTCCATAATAATGATTTGATTAGATTCTAGATATTCTTTATTTATCGAAATTGGATTATTTCAAATTGTATCATATGTAGAAAGTAATAAAAATGGTTAGTCCGCCTTTTCATGGAACAAAATCTGAAAAATTTCCAAATACTTTTTGTAACTTTTTCTAACATATAAATTATTTATTTATAATATTTTTTCCAAATTGAAAAGAAAATTTCTTTCTTACTTTTGTTTACCTGGAAAATTAACTTCGACAAAAACAAAATTTCGAGGCAGGAAAACGACGAAGTCAATCTGAGTTAATTGGTTAGAAAAAATATTGTGAACTCTGAAGAGTTCCAATTGTTCAAAAATGTTTATTTTGTATTTAAATAATATTTTGAAAATTCCCAATATGAATTTTAAACGACTTTTTTTAATGACATTGTTGGTAAAATTATAATTTTGAATTTTAATTTCAAATAGCGCATGAAATACTTTTTATTTTTTATAACTGCAATTTGTAATTTTAATTGCATCACATTTAGAATTAATCTTTAGAAATTTGTTGGAGTATTTGCAGAAAACCACCTTTAATGTTTAATCGAATTTTCCTAATTTTGAGTACTTCATTTTTGGATACTTAAATACATCTTTAATTTTCTAATGAATTTTAATCAATTCTATAATGATGTTAATACTTTCAAGTTAAGATAAGAAGTTTAAAAAGCGCGCTCAGTTTGAAATGATGATGGCCTTCGCGCGCTTACGTAGTCAGCTGTTTGCCGTCTGCACCACGTTTTTTTAAAGGTTATGTTTACATCTGTCATCGTAACAACATCCCTCCGAAAACACAAACTTGAATATTAAGCCAGGGTGAAAATATTAAGTACATCGGATCCAAAATGTCAGAAGAGCAAGGAGAAAATATGACAAAATCGACGAAGCGAAAGAAAAAGCGATCTTTCAACCAAAATGCGAAAAAATGGCCCGAAGTCGAAGTTATGCAGGTGAATTCGGGTCAAATACATTTCAATACATGGTGCGTGTTTCTGAAATGCTGAGAACAGAATTTTCTAAGATGGATGATAAACTAATTTTCGCGAACAATGTTTATGAAGAAACTATAGGACAAGCGGCGGATTGTGCGAGAAATCAGGTATAAAGATTTTACTTATTTAAGTTTATCCAGTTTCTTGCACTCTTTCAAAAGCAACAAAAAAGAGTAAAAAATGGTAAAGTTATCTTGGATAAAAAAAAAAAGAAAAAACCTTTCTCTCAAAAACCCCAATTTTTTCCCCTATAATTTTTAGGAATAATAGACACTAATATACCCTGCCTGCCATACATTTTCCGTCTGATATTTTTTTGTTTTTCGATAGAAGAAAGTTATTATACAAAAAAATTAAAATATTTTTTTTCTCCTGAAAAACAAAAAAATACCAAATGGAAAATTGATTGTAAGTAGACTTTATTAGTAGCTATTATTTCCCAAAATTTCAGGCAAAAAAAAGATCGGGTTTTTGAGAAAAACAGTTTTTTAAATTTTTTTTTTAAATTCAAAATAAATTCACCGTTTTTTATTATTCACGATTTGAAATGGATTCGGTCATTATGTATTATTACAGTTTGTTTCGCTCTTTATACGTTCAAGTTTTATGACTCAATAATTATAAAAATAAAATTTTGTTATGTGAAAATGTTCCTCTTCTAATTTAATAACAATATTTAAAAGAATATATTTTCAAATCCTGCATGACTTTGGAAGCTCGCATATCACCGTCATGCGTGCGAACTTCACGCGTGCGAGCGATATGCGTCGCAATTAAGGACGCATATGTCTGCTCGGGTGATGGCGCTGCGTGCGGGATAATCCGCACGCATGCGAGTCAATACGCCATCACTGTGCGCGCATATTGTTATCTGGGGATATTCATGATATTTCTTTTTGTTCACATTTTTATACACTTCATTAGTTTCTCATTGTGTGTATTTCCAATTATTTAGGATTATAATTGCTTATTCAAGAGTTTATTTATGAAAACCTCGGAATATTGATGTAAACCCCTTAAGGCACATATATTGCCTTAAATTGTATTGGAAAATATTTTGTATATATTTAAATAAAATTGTTATGAAATATATTACTTGCTTTTTATTTTACATTGGTATAAGTTGCATATATTTTAATATTTTAGATTTGTCGCAGATATGCCTCGGATCTGCAAGCGATATGCGTAGCAGATTATGCATCAGATTCTCCTAGACATATGCCATATATCTCATCAGGTGAAAGTAAAATCTGGGCGTCGATCCGCAGAACTGCGTGCGCATATGCCATCAGTGTGCTAACAGAATGTTATCTGGGATAATTTCATTGATTAATAGTCCCACTTATGTTTTAGCAAAAGTTATATACAATGCTCTAAAAAGGGTATAAAAACTCATAATTCAAACATAAAAAATAGTCTTGATTTGAAAGAAAAATGAAATAACATAATAATAGATAGTGATCACATATTTATGTCCTTAGATGTGAGTTCTTTATTTACTAATGTTCCTTGCTCGTTGGTGTTGGAGAGCCTTGATAAAAGATTTCATGATATTCAGACTCATTGCAAAATTCCTTTCGAAGAGAATGACTTATTTTGTTTTTAATGATAATATATACCAACAAATTCATGGTACTCCGATGGGTTCATCCATTTCTCCGTTACTTGCAGATATGGTCATGGATGACCTGGAAAATAGTTGTTTAAAAATACTAAAAGAAAAATATAATATACAGCTCCCCTTTTACTACAGATACGTGGACGAAACGAGCGTATGTGTCAAAAAGGATCATATTCAGCTAATTACCTATATTTTTAATTCTTATAATGTTAATTTGCAGTTTACTTTTGATCTAGAAGCAAATAATGGTATTAACTTTTTAGACATTTCTCTTTTGAGAGATAAGAATAACATCATTACAAACTGGTACCAAAAACCATCTTTATCAGGCAGAACTATTAACTCTTTCTCAGGTGATCCAACCCAAGTAAAAAAAAACATTGTATTTAACCTTATTGACAGGGCAATGATGTTATCGCACAAAAAATTTCATGCCAAAAATTAAAAAATTTCCCTTTCAGGTTTTTTAGTTCGTAAATCGTAGGCGAAATTTTCTTTTTAATAATAAAAGGACCTTCATACTGGTCGTGTAATTTACCTGCCTTTTTATCCGCTTTGTTAGACAGTTTGGTTACTTTTTTTAGAACCCTATCTCCTAATTTAAATTCTATTGGTCTTCTTCTTAAATTATAATTACTGGCTTGTCTATTATTTGTTTGGTCCAGATTTTTCTGAACTTCCTCTTTAATGATTTGTAACTTTCTTAGTCTGTCGGTCCATTTGTCGGCGCTCTGGAATTCAATATCGCTATCGTTTTCTATATTCTTTCGGAGTGATTGAATTGGTTCCAATTCGCGACCTAAATTTAGAAATGCCGGGGTGAATTGGGGCGACGAATTTTCGTTAGTGTTTATTGCAAACTGCAAATTGTCTATATGTTCGTCTAAGGTGGAATGATCGTTATCTATATAGGTTTTAATAATTTGCTTAATTGTCCTATTGTAACGTTCTGTTGGGTTGGCTTGGGGGTAATATTTTGGTGTTTTAGTATGTCTGATAACGAATTTTTCGGTTAGATCTCTTAACGTTTTGTTGACAAATTCCGTGCCATTATCAGTGTGGAGGCTCCGCGGTGTTCCCCAACGCGAAATGACACGCTTATGAAATTCTAACTATATTGTGATCCCATTAGCTTTTTTTATCGGGATTATTTCTACCCATTTTGTGAATGGATCCACAAAAACTAATAAATTTTGATTCTTTCTCTTTTTTGAAATCGGTAACGCACCCATAATATCTGCAGCGATCATGGTCCATGGTTCTTCTACGATTCTTTTTCCCATTAACCCTAACTTCGGTTGATTACTCGGTTTGCTTCTTTAACAGTAGTATAAACGTTTATTCTTCAGCCTGTTGGCCTTAAAAAATTGACTTGCTTACACTTTCCTTATTTTTACATAATTTCCCTTAAAACTAAGCCTTAAAACGAACATCCATCCATACCTTATATTTAGGATCGCACGCTATTATCACCTTGCCTTTCTCGCTTCGCCTCGCTTCGCCTCGCTTCGCCTCGCTTCGCCTCGCTTCGCCTCGCTTCGCTTCGCCTCGCTTCGCCTCGCTTCGCCTTGCTCGCATGCCCCCACTCTCTCGCTTCCGCGTCCACTACCTAATGCTTATCTACTATTTACAATATTTACATACTACTTATATCTACTTCATCTCCTATTTACAATCTTTCCTCCTCCATTCCTCCTTCCTTCTCTTCTTCTCCATCCTACCCACCACTCCCTTCACCCATGCTACTGCCCTCTTGTCCCCCCTTTCATGCATCAATACCTCCATGCTCATTTCACTCCTTTCCTCCTCTACAAACTCCTCCAACCAGTGCTCCACTTTTGCATCCCCCTTCCCACACAGTTCACACATCCTCTTTTCACTCGTGAGCCAGAATCTATAAAAATCCTCCATGCACCCACACCTCATCCTCGCTATAAGTTCCTGACTTTCTTTCTCTCCTTTCTCACATAAATATTGCGCTCTCGTCCTTGGCATTATCCACACATAATTCCCGTTAAACCTTGGCTCTCTTATTCTCTCTTCCCCTACTGCCTTCTCTCTCTCCATGCCGTTTTTCTTTAACAACTCATATACACTCGTTCTCCCCGTTTCCCTCCTGACAATATAATTAGGCGTGTTCCTTGCCAACCCCAATGTCCACTTTACATACCTCTCCTGAGTTCTATTTACCTGTTCACTTTCCTTCCACCCCCATACCTCTACGCCATACAATAGCACACTCATCACTAGCGAGTCAAACAATTTCATTCTCCTTTCAAAATCATCTGCC
>CAKNWT010303184.1:25222-37211 GCA_932066315.1 Andricus coriarius | reverse complement strand
AATAATTTGCAACAAAATACATGAATTGTCAATTACGGCACTTCCATAAACCACGAAGAACTCTGTGTGTGAGTGTGTGGGGGGTCCGACGGGAATTCCACGTTGGACTACATGGAGAGAGGGAGGGGTAAAAAAGTGGACGTTTTGTTACATAAATTTGTTGTCTATAGAAAGAATCCACGTAAAGTTAGACATGATCTACAAGTACCTTCTACAATGCCTGGAAAGTTCTATCCACAGGATAATTTTCTTCTTATAATAAAAGAATTTTATCATTTTTACGTAAACAACAACAGATAAGATAAGCATGTTCACACAAAAATGGTCACACAAAAATGTTCATGTATGAAAAAGTTATACTAAAATACATTTTACTTTTTCTTAATAACGTGCATCATTTATGATAAAAATTATAAAATTAATTTTGTTATAAAAAAAATTCACTACATCTCTCAATGCATATTAAAATATTAGTGGCGAATGGATTGCTATAGAGTATAAAAGGCAATATTGCCGAGCAAATAGAGAATTCAAAAATTTGTTATCGTATTTCTTAAAAACTGAAAGATTGGTAATTACTGCCATTGTTCTATGTGTCATTCATTTTTTTCAATTGTGTAAAACTCATATAATAATAAAAATTAATATTATTCGTACTATTTATCATTACTCCTTTAGCTTTAACAGAGAAATAAATGAAAAGGAGTTCCTTATTGGAGGCTACGTACATCATCCTGTGGTGCCTTCTAATTATTTTGTACAAATCTTTTGTAACAGTAATTAAATATAAATAACATAGAAAAAATAAGTATTTGGTTTATTCTTTTTCATAACAAAAATTAATAGGCGCGCGCCTTGGCGCGCGCAAGACTCCTAGTACCTATATAAATTTACATGGCGATCAGCTGATTCTGCCATTAGGCATGTGTACCAATCTATCAGTGTAGATGATCTCTATAACTTTTCACTCCAAATCCACTGATATGATTCTTGGGTTAAAAGTATGACCGTGTAATAACAAGGGAACAGATATTATTAAACAAAATTTCTCTGAGAAAATGTTAATTACTTGATAAAAATTACAAAGTTTCACGACAAAGTTACTTGATCATGTCAATAAAAATATTTTTTGCTTATTTCGGTTATTATGATTAAATAGAACATGAGATTCCGTCTTAAGATGCTTTTTTTAACATGAAACATACATGTGTATTTAACCTAGAATATGTTACTTGTTTAAAGCAGAGATGATGTTTAAAGATTATAAAAAAAAGATAAAGAATCTTTTCACAAACACTATCATGAAGAGTCGTGTTTTCATGCTTATGGCCTGAATGTAAAATGGGGCGTTTCGAACGATGTGAATGAAGCCGCACGAAATTACCTATCTTTGGCGTGCCGTGAAGTCACAAACACGAAAAGGCCTCTTTTCATAATCATTCTTAGATTTTATATAAGTTTAAATGGAGAAGGTTAGATCAAGATGGAGATAGGTCGACGTTTTCAGCGGAAACTGTAGCGTGCTCGTATCGCAACCTAGTTAGTGTCTGGGAAGCTTTCAACCGCTCGGTAGCGCGAACTACTCTGGTCAAAGTTCTGTGAAAATTGAAATTGTATAAATGAAAAAATGATTTTAATGACCAAATTAATAATAACAGTTTAGAGCTTGTTAATGAAATAGAATAGAAGTGAAGGACCTTCAGTTTGAAAAGGAAAAATTTAATATTTTAAATATTGGCCAGTTCTTCTTGCGTAGTTCTGAATTTCACAAATATAACCCTGCCGATCAAACGACCCTGAAACGGCGCGGCAGTGGGAAACGGCACAGGGCTGCCAGTCCCGCGACCTTTTCAGGGATTATTTTTGCTGATTTCAGCACCTAAACGGCACTCAGAGTGATGCGACGGTCGTATACTGTTCCAATTTTTTCTCATTATATATATTTTATAATTATAAATTATATATTAATATACTATTCTGGAGTTGCATGAAAAAAATGTTCTCTATTATGGCGCATCTCATTCCGTTTACGGGATACATTACATTCATTCCACTTTTAAGCTTCTAAAAAAAGGTAGACATCTGAAAATATCGAAAACCGTAAATTCTGAATTTTTAACTTTCGCAACGTTAATTTCAAAAATTTTAAGTTTTAATCCTTTTCAGCCGGTCTACTTGGTATTCTAGTCGCAGGTATAAAGGGAACGTCCGTAGGCATTTAAAACTGGAACCTGAGTAGCTTTAAACGAGTAGCACTAAAACGGCACTGGCAGTGCCGTTCAATCGGCGGGGAACATTATTGTCTACTGAAAGAAAGTTTTAAAGTACAAGTTCTCAAAAGTCATATAAACAAATAATGGCTATATGAATAAATAAACCAAAAAACCTTGAAAATAAAATATAACCTCAAATTTAGGATAAAATATTTGTGTACAAAATAGAAACAATTATGAAAACACGTATTCTGAACGTTCTTTCAGTAGAACCCTCTTTTTTCTTTTAATATGGAAAATTAATAAAATGTCAGATTTGGAAGAAAATTAAGAGTTTCAGTGCACACTTCCTGAAATTCGCGAATTGGCACAACTCGCTACACTAGATTTTCTGACAGAAAAATACAAAGAAATACGATCTGGCATACGAAAAGTTTTTCAAATGGAAGTCGGAAAATAAAGCCCTTACGTCAAAATGTATCATTAATGTACAAAATTTAATATTTTTTATACGAGTTGTCAAGTTCTTCTTCTTCTTAATTTTATTATTTTTCTTCGTAATTTGGTAAGCTTAAATAAGTCTTTTATTTAAACTCAGAATTTCTTAGACAGACTTTATTGGCTTTTCATGATCTTGTTGAAAAAGGTATCGTACTTTTGTCGTAGGAGACCCTTATCTTCACGCGTGCACTGTGTTTAGACTCGTTCCAAAAACATTGCTCTTGTCACGAAAAGACGGTCGCCTCCCACTTGATACGCAATATATTATCGTGTGATTGTTTAATCAATTAAACAAATCTTAAGCAATGTTTAATGTTAGTACTTTGGGTGTTTTTTAGGGAATGTATCTACAGTAAATTTCGACGAGCAAGCTAGTCAGTCGTGTTCCGCCTAATAACAAAAATTCTCTTAGCACAAAAATCGCTAGATATTATTAACCTCCACTATTATTACGATACATCTAAAATGGTTCTCTAGCATCATTTGTAGCTATGTGAAAAACTTAAGTCATGTGAAAATGACATTATTATTGAAAATATTCATTAATTTTTTTTAAGTGCACGTACAAGTACTGAGATCACATTTCCATACCACTTGTGGGGTAAAGTTATTGGGCCTTTTTTTATTGCGGTCTCTCCTGTATGCCTAATCTACTGGTATTTTGTTGAAAATCTTTTTTAGATTAAATTTTAGATAATGATCAACTGAGAAAAAATATAACTTGTTGCATGAAATAATTTTTTTCAAATGAAAAAATCATTCTTGTTACAAACAAAATTTCTTTCGATGACTAAAATATTTGGTTGGACGTATTCAGTACTACATTTCTTTGATTCAAAGAATATTTTTTCTCAGGAAACATTATCTAACATTTAAACAGCAAAAGAAGATAATTTTTATTCCGAGTAACATTTTCGAAAAAAATAAATAAATTGATTAGGCCTATAGGGAACCACAATAAATATAACGTACCAAAAACTCGACCTCACAGGTGCACTGGAAATGAGATCCCGTTACTAAGACGCGCGACTGTTGGTTCTCGCGCTTCGCGCTCGAGAATGTATTTATCTCGCGCTACGCGCTCGGTTATTGTATTTTTCACACATTTGTGCACAGACTTTTTAAAATTAAAGGGCAAAGCGTTAACAACTGCAATTTGATGATTGTGAATTCTCTTTTGTTAAAGCTCCTTCGGCTCTAACGAACATATTCTTATCACGTATCTCGTGCTTCGCACTCGATTTCATCCAAAATTTGAACTTCTGTACAATATATTCAACACTATTATATTTCTTTCTGTACCTCGGTCTGGTACTGCTTATTCAGACATTGCAAAAAAATGTATAATTTTTATTTTTCATAATGAATTTAATATTTTCTCTTTACTTTGCACTAATTTTTATTCTCAGCTGTCCCAAAAATGCGCCTAGTTTGAGCGCGCAAATCAAAAACTGTGATTCAAACCCCTCATTAATTACAATCATAAAGTGAAATTAAACAATATTTTTTTCAATTTGACTTTGAAGAGGGTTCTCAAAGCACCTACGGCCTTGACGATGACATTCTCATTGCGATACTTGCGCTTAACAGCTAGTTTATACAGACGATTGCTTTTGAAAAATAAAACCATGTAAACAAAATGAAACGGAAAATTTTGTTTCCAAATTTGAAAATGCTCTTACTTTTCAAATTTTGATCGAATCAACAAATTTTATGAGGATAGTTTCGAAATATATTTCATGTATAGTAAAATTTTTGACTGACATTTCTTAATCTATCATGAAAATATTTTTTTTTCTATTTTTTGAAAATTTGCAAAATGTTGAAAAGCATATAACTTTGTGAATTTTTATCGAAATAAAAAATTTCTTCAGGATTCTCTCCCATCTAAAAAAAACGTGGATAACAATTTCTGAAACTTGAAAAATTTGTTTTTTCAATTTTGAAAATGCTCCAAAATTTTTAATTTTGGTTGGAAATATCCGGTTAACGAACTTAACCTTCATTTTAGGACCCTTAAAAAGTTTATCAAAGGCTGACTCGATTCGACAAATCCTTCAAAAGTTAACGTGGCTACAGCATTCACGTAACCATACATACAGACATACAGGCATACATACAGGCATACATACAGACACACAGACAGACACTGACAAAATTTTATGATTTTCAGACTCTGTGAGTGCCAAAACGTAAAGATCCGTTGAAAACCAGAGATCGGATAAAAATTGCAAATTGATATATCGCAAATTGTTCCTCAAAGAAATTTTAAGGCATAAGCTTAAACATACCCCTTCCTTCTGGAGCTGATAACGCATGACCTATGCCCTATACATCAAAAGTGTATAGAACCTTTTTTGTTGCATAATCTATTTTTAATATTTTCACCACTATTCATGTTTGTTCTTTGAAGCACCCTTGCGTATATAATAGCCAAAACCCAGAGCTTCTACACATCTAGGAGATCTTTTTCAGGGCTAAGGAGAATGAAATGCCAAATGAATGAATTTGTTTATAAACATTCTTTATACAAAGGACAAATGCTTTTGAATGTCAGTCTATTGTCTACAAATTTTATTCTTCGGATCTAAAGAAATGATTCCGTAGAAAAGAAAAATTTTCTATGCATTGAAAAACCAAATAAGTGAATTTGTTCATACAACTTCTTAAAACTATAAATTATTATCGTTGTTTGGTGTTTTTTCACAATTAAAAATTAAAATTACACATTTTAATAATAAAATACATGTAAGTAATGCATTCAAATACGATCCTTCATGAGCATTAAAAAAAGCTCTGCCCCGTTGAGATTTGAGGAGTTGACTGATTTATGTCCCAAAAAAAGTCCTTCTTCCTCATTGCGTGGCGTATAATAAAAAAAAGTTCTTTATTCGTAGTACTATTAGATATAGTGCAAAAGCTCTAAAAGCGACACACTTTTTCTCATTTGGACATCAAACCAAATTTGTTATGAGATTGAAGTTACCAGAAAAAGTGCAGAGCAAGTGAATTTATGCCTGTATAGAAATAATAACATTAAAATATTTTTGACCTGACCTAAATGACTTTGAAAATTTAAAAAATCGTTTAAAATCTACTTTTTCGCTGTTTTCTTAAAGTTATATTAATTTTCTCGACTTTATGACCATGAAATCTGTGATATATGTTGCCAGAAATGTATTTTTATATATTTCAAAAATAATATATGAAGAAGGTTGACACTAAAATAATTTTGCTTTATTTTGAATTACAAGAAAACATTTAAATCTGAAATTTTGTTCTTTATTTCGCTCATAATAAATTCGCCAACTTATGTACTAAACATGGGATTAAATACATACCAGAATAAATTCGCCACTAAATGTCCGATTTAACGAACAAGTGGGAAACGTGAATAGTATTCTGATTACAGTTCTTCAAGCAAGTCTACGGCAAGATAATGAAGTAGTTCGATTAAGAAATATTGACAAACAAGACGTGTTTAAACAATGCTATGATAAAAATCGATATCGAAATATTCACTACTAATTCGAAGAAGTGGTTTCATGAGGGTAAATCCTGAATCTACACTCGATTATACCAAACTTCAACGTAAATATGGAGGGTGGATCAATCTGGCCATCTTTATGCTAGTATGGCTCATGTCAGCAAGTTAAAACTTTGAATTACATAGTTGGACGAATAAAAATCGGTAATGCAAAGCGATGATGAATGGAGCGCAGATAAGGGCGAACGTTACCGAGCCGAGGCAACAATCAAAACCATCAGTTTGTCATATAGAAATCGATTCAAATGACGAGCATTGAAAAATAATCCATCCAGACAAAGAAGAAGCCAAGGTGTTGAATATTGCAGAAAAAATACCAGAAGCCAAACGGAAGCTTGTGACCTGCTTACTATGGAATACCAGTGGTTTAGTGACCTCGAGAAAGCGTTACAAGAAGGATTTCCAAGTATTAAAGACTAAGTATTTTTGATAATTGTGTTTCATTTTTACGATATTTGAATTTGAAGTATGGAAGTTTAATTTAAATAGCTAGATGTGAACGTTAAGTGTGAGAACTGTAAGTATATGACATGTAGGGAGTTCGTGTTGATCGAATGAGCGGGAAAAGCTCAAAAGGCGTGGTCTGTAAAGTCTAGTTATTTTAATTAAATTTATCGCCATTTATCGTGTATTGGTAAGCCACCTCATACAATGCATTATATTACTGTGCCTTCCGTACTTTTTTGGCTTTGGTTTAGATATCGTTCAGTATTAGCACTCTTTTTTGTACGCGTACTGCGAATTATATATTTACAAAGTGAGTTTCTTTATAGAACCATGACAACTTATGATATGGCGTCAACTTTTTTTTTATATATGTCAATATAATAAATACTTTCAGCATTTTCCATGTAAAAGCGTAAACTTTAGCAGCCCATTTCCTAGAAGTTAAACGTCACACTTCAAGTCGTACAGCTTTTGGCAACTGCGAGGGTTGTTTGAAAAAGTGGTTTGATTTTATATAAAAAACAAACATTTAAATTTCACAAAGTACCTTGCTTTTCAACGTAAAGCCCTAAAAGTTCAACGCACTTCCCCCAACGTATGTCAAGCTTCCTCATTCCTTTGCAAAAGTGGGTTCCTTCGAGGTCCTGAAAATTGTCACTTTGCGGCCTCTATCAATTCTTCACTGATCATGAATTTCTGTTCAGTCAGGAAACTTTTGAGTGTTAGGATCAAATGTTAATCCGATGAAGATAGATCGGGCAAATTCGTTGGATGCGGAAGAATTTCTAATTTCAGTTCGGTCAATTTTTGCTTAAAGACAAGGCTTGAATGCCCTGCAGTGTTTCGATTTAATTTCATTGTGATAAATAATAATAAATAATAATAACAATAAAAAATAAATTTGTAATTTATACTCAAAAATTATGTAGTTACGCTACTTGATTCTATGAATTTAACATTTCCTAAATTTTCGCTGGTGCTATAGTTTTCTTCTGCTTTGTTAAGAGTTTTGGGTATAAATAAACATGAATGTCCTTTTTGTAACAATACTGCTCCTAAACCTTGATTTTAAGCATCTGTTTTTAAAGCAAACTCTTCTTTGAAATTTGAAAATCGTATTACTGCAGTAGAGCATAAAAGTTCTTTTAATTTATCAAAGTTTTTTTGACATCTGGGTGTCCAGTCGAATATTACTTCTTTTCGTATTAGGTTGGTCAAAAGTTTTGCTATGGTAGAAAAGTTTTTTTTTAAACTTTCTATAGTATCCGGCAAATCCTAGAAACTAGTGGATTTCTTAAACTGTGGTAGTTTTTACATTTTTTACCGCATCTGTTTTTGCTGGATTAGGTTTAACTCCATTTGCTGTGATCAGGTGTATTACATATTCTAATGCGGGTCGAAGGTATAAAAATTCAGATGGTTTACATTATTATTTGTACGGGTTATTTTTGACGATGGTTACAAGTATTATATAGAGAGTATTGGTTTATAAGAAAGTGTAGGCTCTGGAAGCTAGGATCATGGTTTCTTAAAGCAACCCCACCGACACAACTGAAACGTGTATGTCATCCACTCATGATCCTTGTATCTCAGAAGGTAAGCAAGAGTGGGAAATTTACGCAAGAGTCTTTATACAACACAGTTCCTTGGAGTCTGTTCTCTAGCCGCGGATGACCTTACGCGGCAGACGGCACAGTTGGAGATGAAAGTTTCACCTCTGGATACTTTTTTAGAGCTACCAATCTTTGAAGAATGTTCTGAGGAACAGTCTTGACGGACAAGATAAAGTGATCCCAGAAGAACAGCCTTTTGCATCCGGCTCGCAATGGACTGAGCCTGACGCTGGCAAGCCAGGATTTAGTTGAGTTGGCTAGGAAATGAATCTTTTATACCTCCAAGACAGCCGAAAAAGAAAGAAGTGCTTGATATTTCGCCCGTTCTTCTTCCACCTTTGGCGTGATATTACTATCGGCTGGTGCCGACAATTCAATAACGTAAATCATCTTCGTCTTCATATCGTAGAGGACAATATCAGGCTTTGTAGCAATGATACGTTGAGAGGTGGAGAATGAGAAATTCCAGTAGATCTTACACTAATCATTCTCCACAACGGAATCCAGTTCCCCCTGAGTGTATGGTGAGACGGGAATTTGATCAACGCCATAGAAATGCCGAAGATGGCAAAATAATACTTTTGGAGCTACATTGTGTCTTTCTATGTGCCGGTAGCATGCATACTTTGAGCATCCACGGAGAACAAGCCCAAGTGTTTCTGGCTCTCGTTTCTATACCGTGCCGCAGATAGGGCCGCAGAGGAACTTGGCCTCCCATTTGATTCCAGCGACACTACACATGGCCTGGCATCACTAACACCTTCGGTGCTCAAAAGTCGTGTACAGGAAGCAGAACATACGATTCTACTAAGAGAACATGTTGACAAGCCGCTTCATGGTAAAGTCTACAGCATCATACGTAGAGGAGAGCTCTCGATGGGTCTGTCCAACATGTTTCTTAAGTCTGCTGGATTCAGATAGGAGACTGAGGGATTAATTTATGCCTTTTAAGACGGCGTTATAGACACCTTAGTTTACCGTGAGCGCATAATGAATATTCCTGTAGGCGATACTAACTGCCGAGCGTGTAAGCAAGAGCCAGAAACACTTGGGCATGTTCTCAGTGGATGCTCAAAGTATGCTTGCCATCGTCAGGCTCATTCCATCGCAAACCGGATGCAAAAGGCTGTCCTTCTGGGATCACTTCATCTGGTCCGTCAACACTGTTCCTAATAACATTCTACAAAGATTGGTAGCTCTAAAAAAGTATCCAGAGGTGAAACCATCATCTGCAACTGTGTTGTCTGTCGCGTAAGGTCATCCGCCGCTAGAGACCTGACTCCAAGGAACAGTGTTGAACGATGTTAATATAATCACATATAAGCAGGGTACATAACAGATTAATTAAATAATTTATTCGGAAAGCGAGTTTAATCTGATTTCAGTAGACTTTTTCAACATAAATTCTAGAGAAGTGCTAAACTCAGAATTCTTATTACTAAGTAGGGAAATAATAGTCGGGAATCATACGGTACAATGTAATCGCAATAGAGCTACAGTATTTATTTACAACAGGCTATTATTAGTCAAATTGTTAATAATCCCGTTACTCACTCAATCCTCCAATTTAAGTTTAACCTTTCTAGAGTTCTATTATTATAGGAACGCGGAGCAACCCTTCAAACACTAATAAACTTTGGATAATGGTTAATAATAAAATTATTATATAATTAATTAACCAAATTAATTAACAATATTATAATAATAAACAATCTAAATTTTGAAACTAGGATTCAAAACAAGGGGCGCGTCAACCCCACGGGGTATTTCCGAAACTCGCTAAAGAAAAAGAAAAAGAAAAAAAAGTAATCCTTGCAAATAGAAAGGGAACCTCTCTCTACTTTGATTTTTTTTAATGTGGTACGGCTTTTAATAGTTTGGACTTAGGATAATCTATACGGATAGACCGAATTAGAGTTAATTTAATCGATTTTGCATAAAACAACAGGAATAGTAACGGTAGTCAGGGATTACGTGTTACGATAAGTTCCCGGGCGTGATGGTGATCACACGATCCCATGGACACACGGGGACACGCTGGGTGCATTTTCGATCGATACAAGACAGGTGCGCGGAAGTAACCCGACCTTCCTAAACACAACGGGCCTATCAAGTATCTATCGAGATGCTACTCAGAATGCGACCCGATCACTAACACAACCATGTCCACCATAAATACCACCGCGAGAACCGTAACCACTTAACCAACCACAACACATCTTAATAAGCGACCATATAACTCGTAAGTATTCTTACAAGATGCAGCAGCGCTGGTGTCACTAGCAGCACAAGTACTGCTTCCAGGATTAGGGTGGTTTAAATGTCATAGAGAAACGGGTATTAGTTAAGGTAGTGCCAGATTCTATATGTGAGTGCATATTGGGCATGGATGCCCGAGACGAATTGATGTCTGATTCAGCCTATTATGAGGATTGCGCCGCGATAAGGAAACTAACTTCGGATCAGCTTAATATCGCTTAACAATTCATAACCGAAAAGGCACCCGCCCCAGAGGGGTTGAACTAGGCCAACCTTAAGATAGACATAGGCGAGAGAGAGAGCCAGTTAAGCAGAGGTACTACCGTAGGTCCCCCACATTTAAGGATCGCTGATAAACTACGTTACGCGTTTTTTATTCATTTGAAGAAATATGAGAATAAGATATCCGTGAAGTTATAAAGTATACAACGTCCGTAAACGCTCAAAGGAAGACGCGTATCCCTTACCTCCTTCGTCGAACATACTGGAAAAGCTGGCGAATGCGAATTATACATAAACTTTAAATTTGAGTCTAGCTTACCACTAAACTTCGCTGGAAAAAAGTAGTAAGGAAATTACCCCTTTCTCGGTGCCTAGACGCTGAAACTTCAATATACGTGTATGCTATTTGGACTAGCGTTGTTTCATTTTTTTTAAAATGAGATAATAGGTCCCGATTTAGAACCTCACGCTTTCGGGTACTTACATGATATTATTATCGTCAGGCAAACATTCGAGGAACATAGGAATTAGCTAACCGAGGTTCTCGAGAAATTCAAAATCAGATACTTAGGATATTCAGTCAATAGCAAAGCGCCTAACTGAAATAAAAAGATAAACTAATTTTCAGTGACAGGATGTGAGACCAAACCGAGTCACAGTGATCACAGATCACATCAGCCTGAGGTGGACTCAGTCTGTAAAATATCAACCGGTAGGTTGACCCGCTGGTCCCTGAGTTTACTTGAATACGAATTCGGGGTGAAAAGCCAATATCGGCGATAACCGACAATGGCCGCGAACCGCTACCATTGGAAGGGTTTTTTTTTGTAATCAGGTCCATCCTGGAGCTCGACCCATTCTACCACCAGGGAAGGTCGACGCTTCGGCGGAAAGAATTAAGGAGCTCGACGCGCTCCACGGCCTTATGGAACTCCATCTGGATGACGCCCATGCTCGCTAGGCAGGCCATTATAACTTACGTTCTCGTCTCCGCACTAATCAAATCCGTAACTATGTCCTACAACATGATCGAACTCTCTCCCCCGAGGAGAAGGGAGAAACCGCTTCCTTGGCGCCAGAGTTTTGCCCGGACATGTATACTATCTCTAGAATTGTATTTAGAGTCGTGTTAGAGCTGAAATATTGAGCTGGGAAAACCATGGCCTACTTCATTCACACTTAGTATC
>CAKNWT010303184.1:12883-25122 GCA_932066315.1 Andricus coriarius | reverse complement strand
TACCATACAGCGTACGCTCCATGTTCCGCTTCTTGCGTTATCTCAACTAGTTCAACTCTCGAGGATACGGAATCCTCACTTCTCCGTCGTATAATCTTTTGTTATAGGACGCTAGACTTGCCGAAATATCGACCGACAACGCTATGCCTGTGGTCCACCAGGTGCACGCCAGCGGTAACGAATTCGTCCTGTGGTTGACCTATATGGATCGCCGTATGGTTTCTCATAAAGAAACTATGGCCGAATAGTCGACAGCAGGCTGTCTTTGAGTATCCGCAGAGTACCTGGTGCGAGCAACAGGGCATAATGCCCACTTAAGGAGAGGAGGAGGCATCCCAAGCGGCGCTGGAGGGACAACGCCAGGAGGCAGAGATGCAGAGTCAAACACCGGCTGCGAATGACCCGAGACCCCCGAGGATACAACGTGGGCGCCGGGCTGGCAAAAATATCCAGGAGAATTGCAGGCGGATGCTAGAAGCCAACGGCTTCTACGATTTGCAGAACACCCCCATGTGATTGTTTTTCTACGACTTTACAAGAAAGGGAAAGACACACACATAGAGACATCTTACCTAAACCAGCTATGCTTGGACTGACACTCGATCGAAAAGTCTGCCACATAACATCGAAAAAACACGACTTAGCTTCCAGCAAAGCAAAACTCGTTTCCCGCCAACATCGACTATTCTCTTGTTATAACTTTCTTGCTCTTTTTTTATGTTTCAGGATCGGAGGGGTCAGCTTGTTACAATTCATAATAAAATCGAGCAATCGAATCACTTCCATGTTATTCTTTCTCTTTTTTCTTCAAAAGCCTTAATTGCGCTACAAACGTAGTATACGACAATGGTACGCGCGTACATCGATACGATTAAGGGTTTCTTGTGAAGGCAGGTAAGGAAAGATCTAAAGAGCCTCAGTATGAGATACTTTATTAATGTCAGCTGCATGGAGATGCTTATGTAAAGATGCTATGCAATGTTTTTCTGAATGGGTTTAACGCTAAAAAAACCATAATGCACTAAAGGAGTCTCCTTAAAAGATACCCGTCATAGTGCGTATTAATCTAGTAATACTTAGTTGTCCTCAGAGCATCATCGAAAAACTTAGAAAATCGATGATGCGTGCGCAGTTCTTTTTTAGGACTTCAAGCAAATAGTCATGTGGTACCAAAGGAAACGCTTGATTTTAGTCAATGTAAGCCATGTGCAAGTTTCTTTGATATTTTCTAGCTTGCGTGATAGCCACAGCGTCAATGATGACTAGATCCTTACAGCCCCGTGAGTGTTTGCAAAACCTTTTGGTTCCTCTGTTAGGACGTTATTCTTGACGCAATGAGAGTAAACCTTATTTGCAATAAGTCAGCAATGTCTTTCAATTGAGGAACTCCAATGCCACTCAGTTGATGAGAGAATTTTCTTCCATATGCCTGATATGTGTCCCCTGTGTCGAGGGTGGATGATTTTAATCACGTGGTGTATCAGCATTCCGGTTCTGTTTTCCTTCTTATATTGAGCCAATCGATCCAATCTCGTTCTCTTCCTAGGATTAAGACTGTATTTGTAGGCCTAGTTCTACGGCCCAATGTTTTAACGACTGCCACAGCTGTACAGTACATAAGAGTTTGCATCTATAACAAAGTTATTTCTGCGTTCAAATGCATAGGAAAAATGTTGTTGTTTAGGTGACCTATTAGTGTATGTAGATTCCTCGTGATGTACATCTTTGGAAGTAAATGCCTTTATCTTGGTTCTACATTCCTGAACTCTAGTAGCTCTAGTTCAAAGTTCCATTCAAGCTGCTGCCGTTTTCCTGGGAGATCGCTGTTAATACCAACGGGAACGTTAATATTCGATGCGGTTCAAGTGGATCTGGTACTTGATCTTCTTTATCCCTAGCATATATGTCGTCAGCTTCAATCAGCTCTCCATTACCCTGTTCTACTACCATTTTGACAGTAGCTATTTCAACAAAGCAAAGTAATTTGCTATTGATTAATTATTGAGTGTTTTTGGTATGCCAGATTCATTTAATTTATTTTTGTGACTAGCTGCTTTTATCTGCTAAAAAATTGAGGTTCATTACAATTATATTTATATAGTTTCAATACGATCCCCTTCTTGTTTGCTGAATCCCTGCTTCTGCCCATAATTGAATAAAGATATATCCTATTCTGGAGGCTGTTGTGGTACTGTATCATCATGAGGTTGCGCAGGAACATTAATATCATGATTCTGCTGTACTGCTTCACCCGCCGTCGCTTGATCTAGTGGTGCAGCTTCGTCTAACTGATGTTCATTATGGATGTTTTTACCCGCAGAACCAACCTATCCTTTAATCTCCATTGCTTAGTCTTCTGAGATAAACAGATTATTCCTGATGTCCTTGACCTTAGCGATAAGACCTCTTACTGCAACTTTCTGTATATTAGGATACTTTGCAGCTAATTTCGTCCATAATGAACCCATCAATTCTTCTTTTTATTCTTTTATTCCAATTAATGCTCTACCACGGTACTTCTATTGAAAAGGTTGACTGCAAATCGCTAACACTAACCTAAGCATCCTCAGCAGGCGCAGTTGATGTTCCACTGTTTACCGGTTGTTGCAGATGCTCTTGTCGAAGATCCTCGAGAAGCGACCATCTTTTTGAAATATTAAGTAGACTTTTCATTTTTTGTATGGGGTTTCGTGTTCCTCTTAGTCCCTTTTTCCTTCGTTTTTTGCCTGCCTGGCATGCGACAGGTGTTAAAGAAAATCACTATTTGAGCTGCTGCCAGTACCCTTTTGAGACCTAAATGTTTGAGATGTTCAGTGCATTTTTTGGGCACATTGCCTGTAGCTAAAATCTCAATAGAATCTCCTCTATAATGTCTTTACTTTATGCCTTAACTCGCTACACTTATGGTGGTCATCGCATGAACTTTATTAAGGCAGGCTCCTGGCAGCCTATGCGCTTGCATAGCCAAAACTTGCTACATCCATGACAGGTATGCCTTGAGAATATCATATGCTAAATGGGTAGCCCCCATTTCTAGCTGAACGTATTATATTTTAATGTATTTATATTTATAAATCTATCTTGGCGTATGGACTGAGGGTGATAATAATCTTTTAAAAAATGTGGCATATATCTTTTTTCACCGTAGGTAACTTTAATTTTCAATATTTCTCAATTAAGTAAATTTTATTTTAAGGATCCACCGAGTTGTCCACGAGCACAATAATATCATCATCGTAAGCTGAAAAAAACCTTCTTTTTCGAGGCATTAGAAATCCTCTAACCCTGTCTTTCAGAAAATTCTTGAAGTCATTACGAAACAAGGTAAAGAGTAACAAGATGAGAATTTCAATATGGACCACTCACAGCGTAATACCTACTGGAAATATATTGCCTTAAGGTATACAAATTACTAACGTTGTATTGTTGCAGAGGCTAGCTGAGATATTTAAAAAATTTTATACTGACCCACATTGTGAGCCATGGTTTTCAGAGGAATTTACGATTCATGAACGGAAAATCCGCCTTAATACTGAGGAATACACAAACTTTCCTCGCTGCCTTTTATTTAGTTTTCATAACTTTCAAATGGATATTCTCATATACACGGTATAACAACAAAAATGCTTGGTTGGACATTTAAATGTTAATATTTCTATGTGGAATTTTGTTTTCACTTTTAACCTTTGCTGTAAAGCCACTAAAAAGTGCTCTGTAACGTTATTCGCGTACTGTATAATTATAAGTAAAAAAGAACTTACTCGGACTCGCTGCAAGACTTCTTCTTTTTCTATTTTGGCAGTGGAGCTTATCTCAGTCTTTGATTCAGTCTTCATTTCACTGCTGCTGAGTAAGCCTGCAAGACTAGCCAAGGTGGAACTTGTGGGCTTTCCGACGGAAACAAGAGATCCTCTATTTCCTGCTAAGGAGCCTGCATTTGCTCTTCCAAGGGAACCGCGTCCGGTGGATACACCGATTTGATATCCTGAGTCCATTGATTGCGATGCGGAAGTGTTGTGACCAGATTGACTATAGCCTAAATTATATAAATAATTTAAATTATATAATAAATTATTCATTTTATCTGAAAAAAAAGAATATTTCCAAAAGTCAAATCACTTTAACTTTAATTTCTTTTTAAATGTTAAATACCAGAATGTATATTGTACGTCGTCATTGCGTAAACTCCGTCGTTTCCAAATCCACCATCATCTTGTGATGCTGTACCACCCGAAGAGCAGCCTTGGCCGCATTTTCTTCTTACTCTAAAAATATAAGATCATTATAAAAAATCTTTCATATTATAACAGCAATGCTCTTAAGTGAAACTTGATAGTACCTTCGCCATAATTTAAGAACGTTCTTTTTAATTGCACCCAGACTCAATGGTCCTCCAACTATCGAACACAATTGTTGATTAGTGTCGGCGTAACTAGTTGTCAAAGGTGACACATAAATAGGATATCCGATTGGTTGATCACAAGAACTGTTGATTATATTTCGCAAAGCTTGCTTTGCGTTTTGAATCGAACCTCGTTCTGGATTTCTGTTTCGTAGATAGACGAGCTCTTGTTGCTGACCAGCCCAAAGACCTCGAACACACTCTCGATTCATTTTTATTACCCGAAAACTTAAGAAACGCTTGTTCAGCATAATCACTTTATATTCGTCGATACCATCGTCCAGAACATGCCTGGAATACAACAATAGTGAGAATAAGTTAAGGAAAAAAGTTCAAATAATCAAAAAATAAATTCGTACGAAAATTATACGAGAGGGGGTAATCAGTAAAGAATTAGAGAAACCAATAAAACAAAGTATAAGAAAATATGGAGCAGAGCTCCAATGAGCGCACAGTTGACTACTGCGCATGCCTCCAAATCTTATCATTGGCGCAGGATACAGAATAAAAATAAAAGTAATTATTTCCTTCTCGCAACCGATTACAAGCCCTACTATACGCATACGCTATATCCCATTGTGTGCTCGTTGGGAGAATTGACATGGAGGGTAGCGATAAAAATGAGTGTGCGGCTTCAAGAAAGGGTTTCGTAGCCTATTTTAATCTGTAATTTCAATTCAAATAAAATATTACAGTAAATAACGACTCATTCTCTTCACTTCTCCCAATCCTTCTCTCATTTCTATTCTCGTTATCTTGACCCTTTAGTAAATGGTGATTTGAACTCTTAACCTCTTTTATTTATGCATAGTGGGTAACCTGGAAAAACAGACTTCTTCAATGGAAATACCGCGCCATAATCCATAAACAGGATCCTTAGAAAGAATCATTTACGACTGCGATATTATCCAATTGAATAAAACCTTCCGAGAATTGTGCCGCGGCGGTTTTGTGATGCGGGGAGCGCGGAAGGGGGTGTATTAATGATATTAGGCGTTCTGAATCAAACATTTCTGAAATATCTAAGCAATTGACACCCTTGCTATATTCATCCATCTAGATGGGGTGAACTATTAAGCATTAATGTCCATTAACTGGAAGTCCTTCTTTGACTCGTTTTCTGATAACTTCCCGACTCTCTTTATTGGCAGAGACTTCGATTGCCATTACCAATCCTAGGAATGTAATAATGCTTGCCCGGTAAGAAGGAATGCATTAACATAGATTTAAATGATTTCAAATATGGCGAAATTCACAACATTTTGATTCCAAATGAATGTCCTTTTTCCGTTAACGTCTTAATTCATATGAACATCAAGTACTTGTGTCTCACTTCATACCTGCATAATCCCACGATGATTTCTGTTGATGAATTAATACATTTTGTTGTTGTTAAGGAGGGTAAAACTGAAGGCAAGTTAACCCTGTTAAATTCCGTTAGATGAGGAAGAAGGTTTAAGTCAATTTAATACCTTCCTTTAAGTATAAATGTCAACATTTTAATCCAGAGCAATTCTTTTTGACTCGAAGTGCAATCAAGGCAATTCCGAACAATTCCAACTGAGGCCAAATTCACAACAACTTGAAATCAACCAAATGTCGTTTTTTGCCATATTTGAAATCATTTTAATCTATTTTAATAAACACCTTCTTACCGGGTGCCCAGCTGGAAAGAAATTTAACACTTTAGTTCTAACTTCCAACCCGATTATTCTAACGGATTTCCCCCATGTTTCTCTCGACCTAATCAATCCAAGACTGCTATCGAACTTTCCCTGGTGTCGGGTAACCTGGGTTGCAATCACTTTTCTATTTCAACTAATATTTGAATCTTTTGCTCAACAGAGTGGTTCAAAAAAAGATAAAGTTCGAATTTCTTTTCGAGGAATAGCTTATTTTGTGAGGCTTCCAAAAAAAATATCTCCTCTTTTTCGCTCAAACGATATTAAATTTAAATTTAATTATTTAAATTTAATAAATTAAATTTATGTTTTGACCCCCCCCCCCCCCCCCCCCCCCATCCACCAACCCACACTCTCAAAACGCGTATGAAGAATTTTGCGGTATATCGTGTTAGGTATGTATAAAAAAGAAATTGAAACGCCTGCTGTCTAGCAGAAAAACCTAGTAAGCGACATTTGCCATAGAGGTTATTTTCCCATGCAAGTATGACTGAAAATAGTCACAAAGGCAAAAGTCAATTACTAGGATTTTCTATCAGACAACAGACGTATTCGGTATAACAATCAACCTTATTCCAAAATAGTGTAAAAGTGTAAGATACATAAAAAAAATCTGAAGCGACACGTTAGAGAAGTTCTTCACGGCTGAAAGACAAGCAGATATTTGCAGATATTTGGGGTGTTATTGCTGAGATAACCCATACATCTGAAGCATAGCTCTGAACTTGGCTCCACTTGGCAGCTTCGTCAAAAAATCTGGAAGCATTTGATCCATTGGATAGTACTTGTATTCTACGATCCCTTATTCCTTCACATTCTTGGCGTGATAGTACTTGGTGTCTATATGTTTTGTACGGTGATTGAAATTCTTATTGTAGATTAACTTTAAGCAGATCTGATTGTTCTCATAAACAACTATTGATCCTTGTTATTTTTGTTCCATATCTTCCAATAGACGTCGAATCTAGACTCCTCCTTGGCACGCTATAAGCAACACAAGCTGTTTCCTGCATGCCTAACTAATAGATGCCATGTTAATTTGAAACATAAAACGACTATTTTATTTTCTGCCAGAATTATCTTATGCCAAATTCGTGTCCAGCAATCCAATTAGTCTTTTGGCCGCATCCTGTCCTCCAACCTTTAGTTTCTTATCTTTGGTTCCTTTTAGATAACGAGCAATTCTTTTCGTCTCTATTCAGTCTGTCATTAACGGGTCCTTGATTTCACGCATCCTGAATCTAAAGAATGATGTAATGTTTGTCGTCTTGTAGTACAGTGCTCTTTAAAATCTTTTCTATATGAAGATTCCGAGAACCTTCAAGTGAAAATACTTTTCGAGAAGACTAGCAACTTGCACTAGTTCCTTCATGTTACTTCCGGTAATTAACAAATCATCAACATATGCAATAAGGAAAATTATACGTTCTTCATTACGGTTTATGTACAAGCAGGGATCTGCTTGGCATTTCAGAAAATGATAATTTTATAGAATTTGATCTAGTTGATCATTCCATACCTTGGCAGCTTGCTTGAACCCGTAAATACTTTTCATCAATATTCGGCTATTTTCTTTTCCTGGAACCCCGTATCCCTCCGTCTGCTTCATGAATATAGTCTTCTTCAATCTTTCGTAGAAAAAAGCCTGTCTTAGCATCGTAATGCTTGACAATCATTTTTTCTTGACCAGAAATTATTAACAGAGTCCTAAATATAGTTTACCGAATATCAGGTGCAAAAACCTCATAATAGTCAGTTCCGTATTTTTGTGAAAAACCACGAACAGAAAAAACCTTGCTTTATACTTGTTCTTATCCTTTGAAGCTGGCTTAATTTCCCAGGTATCGTTTCTCAATAATATTTCTTCGTCCAGCCCCTTTCTCCAGTGATCCTAATCAGCACCGATTAGAACCATGTATCCATCTGGTTGCAAGCCTTTATTTAATATTTCAGAGCCATGATACCCAAATTGTTCCTCCTGATTCTGTATCTCCTGATGCATCTTCATATTCCAAATCCGAATCTGGAATTGACTCATCTTCACAGGACTTTCTTTTATTTTTCGTCAAGCTTTTTTCTTTTAGCATCTGGAACGCGCACAAATGCTTCACAACCGAATACATGTAAATGTTTCACATTTGGAACTCTTAAGTAACACAATTCAAATTGCGTTTTGCTTATTCTGCAATACCATTCTGCTGTGGAGAATACGTTGCTGTATACTGAATCGTAATGCCTTCTTCTTTCAAATAAGCCTGTAAATATTTATTAACGTACTCACCTCTTTGATCCGATCGTATGCTTTTAGATTTCTGCGCAAAATATGTATTCGTCATTTCGGCGAAGGCCTTCATAATTGCAGGTACTTCCCATTTCTTTCTCAAAAGGTATTCATGTATATACCTGATATAATCTTCGGTTATCGTAAAAATTAAAATTTTTACACCTGGTGTGACCGTTTGCATTTTCCCATATAAATGGGCACGCACAACATCCATAGTCGACTGTGCTTTGCTTCTTGACTCTTTAAAAAAAAATTTTCGTGTCTTTTTTCCTTTTACACAGATTTCACAAATTTTCCGTTTTCCGCAATCCATAAGCTCTATACCAGTAGCTAGTTCTTTTCCAACCAGATCTTTAAATGCTTCCGGGTCTCGATACCCGAACCGAGTATACCAAGAGTGTTGACAGTTCTCACTGAGGGCACTGTTATTTTCAATCACACTGCTCTTTGCCTATCTTTGTCTATTTTGCTTTCGCCCTTATTACCCCATCTCTTAGAATTTCACAACCTTATAGCCAAAAGTCTCTGTATGGCCGCCTTTTGTTAATTTCTTTGCCGAAAGAAAATTATTTTCGAAACTCGGTACGTATAAAATATTTTAGAATTTCACTGCCAGAACTTTGATAGTACCCAATAGGCACTTTATGAATCCTGATCATTTGCCCTACACTTCCACGAGTTGCTCTTCATCAGAAAGTAGTACATCATGTAGCTGGTTGCTCCTGAATCCACAATCAAAGCATCTTCTCTACCCTTGAACTTTTTTCCTCCGAAGCAGGCCGCCAGGGTCCAGCTACGGCCTGGCGACCATCGTCACTGCTGTAAGTGGCAATGAACCTTCTATTTATCTAGCTATTGCCTTTTTGTTATGCTCACCCCTCTTAGCGCCTAACTCTCATTTCCCTCCACGGTTAGCAATCCCACTACACTTAAAGAGACGTATAGAATCTAAGAAAATCCTGGTGCTGGACTCCCCTGTGGCTTAATGGTGACAGAACCCACCCGGTAATTGGGAGACCCGGATTCGAATCCAGACAGTGACTGAAGAGGTTCCTTTTTCACGGATGTCAAATAAATGCGTTTTTTTCAGGTTTAAAAAGTACTATAAGACAGAAAATCATGGACATGATTTGAGAAGTGAAAAAAAAAACATTTAAATTTTAACATAGAATTAAACGGGCAATGTTTAGAATTACCCTGTGGAATTTCCATGGGGATTTCCACGTGCCCTGAAAAAAGTATTGCTACTCATTCACGAGGTGTTATCGGGACTTCTGCTCTTCGACAATCTCGCACTGGGACACAAGACAATGCTTTTTACTGCGATATATGGCATGCATGCCTTTCAATGCTATTGAATGCGATGAAAGTCTAGAGCGAAATTAATACTTTTTAATGCGAGGGCTCGCATTAACTTGAATGCGATTAAGGAACTATGAATATCACTCTATATTACAAAAAGATATCTCCGCCGCTATAGAGTTAGGAATTTTGAGAAGGCCCTCCCGAGCAAGCCTCCAGAGACTTCAATGAGAGCCTATAGAGCCTATCGCGAGAGCCTCCCACGAGGGCCTCCAGAGACCTACAGAAAGGTAAATTTATTACAAAATGCTTATGGTTATGAGTGTCTCATCTCGTACTTAAGTGTTTTATTAGCTTTAAAATTAAATGAGGGGAGGGAAGTTATTAAAAAAGATTTGCGTTCTAGCCGTCCTCGCGCAAGGAACACAGACGGTAACGTCCCTGGATGATGTAAAGAAAAAAACGACGCAGCTTATGAACGACCTCTCAGAAAAGGACCTGCAACATTGCTTCGAAGAATGGAAGATACGTATGGAGGAGACTACATTAGAGGGGATAAAATGTCCATTCAGTATTTGACAAACAAAAACTTTTAGAGGACCAGCCCGGTTATTTAATAGCCACAAATCTTTATTCTTCACCTTTTAAAAAAGGTTTCGAGATAATCTAATCTCAGTTACAGTTGGAGTATTCTAAAAGCGTCTGCATTACATTTTCTTATTAAAGACAAAATACATCAACTTCCTGTTCGTGTTAGAATATAACAAATTGAGCTTAGCGTAAAAAGATGGAACAAAGGTCAATGTACCACACCTATCTCACAGCCAAAAAATCATAAATTTAGTCCCCGATCCGTATAAGGAAGTAGCTTGAAGGAATGTAAATAATATTTTAATATGAGACGTGCGCCGAAGAAAGGGGTGTAACTTTGAAAGTTAGCAGTTTACAAGACAAGCGATGGAAAGGGTGCCAGCAAACGAGAGTTTCAAGAGAGAGGGAAAGCTCGTGAAAACTTCCCTCTCCACTCACAATTATACTCTCACGCTGTTAACTGTGCAGCGCAGTGCAAGTTACACGGATAGATATTATAAGTGAGGCGCGAAGACGTAGTTGTGAGTGGTGGGAGGTGTTTCACGAGATCTTAGTTAGGCCGAAGAAAGCGCAATTAGGAGGTTCCTAACAACCCAGTTTTGAAAAATAAGAACGCTCGAACATTTTTTTTATCGTTCCATCAAAAACAGTAACTCAAAAACTATCGGATAGTGTAAATACCTGAATATCGATAATTTCGTAGTTAGACCCCTTTCCTCGGCGCTCGTCACACATAAATAGAAAGGAATTAAAAATAAAGAAGTGTAAGTGGAGGCGGAAGTTATGTAAGTCCTTAAGAGAACAATTATAATGAAGAAGATAATACACCTGAGTGCTAAGAGACTCGACGCCCCGCTAAGGACAGCATTTCTCCAAAGTGGATCAGCTTCGTGACTTATAACGAGATTTTGATTGTGATTGGCAATTGCTTCGTAAAGAGCTGACGCCTCCTCGTACTGTTCGGGGCTCATAAAGTGATCCTGATGCAATTTTAAAGCCATTCTGACTCCCTTGGCAACCACACTTCGAAGTAAATCTACGTCATGAAGTACCCACTCGTCTCGTACAGACGTTATGCGAAAATCCCCTGCAATTTTTAATATAAAAAGGGTGATAAATGTAGGACATTCGTTTCATTTCTAAAGATTATTAAAACTTTTTGTCTTACCTTTAAATAATGCGTGAAGACCATACAAAAAGAATTCTACGCTAGATACTGTGTTATGAGACGCGGCTCCTAAAACACGTCTTCCCAGCAGACTTAATGCCAGACAAAGAGATACAAGACATGAGTCACGCGACCTCTCGATTAACTGCAATATAATAGTAATCATATAATAACAGCAGCATTTAATCCTTATTATTGTTAAATTATTGGTAGAAACTAGAATCGAACCTTATCATGCTTAATAGCGCAAAACTGAATCCAGTCGAGATAAATATTACAAAAGCTGTTTCTCGTGATTCCACTGGCTCGGAAATCGAAGTCTTCATCTATATTCATATTGAATACTGGATCCAGGTCAACAAAATTTTTCTCGAAAGTTGGCTTGAGAGCATCATTAATTTCTGTGTTTTCCAACCATAGTTTTAACTTGGCTGACTTAATCGTATAAAATATTATACTTTTAACGTAATAAGTAACAAGAACTTTACGAAAATCGAATACTTGTAACATTGAAACAGCAGAATTGTCGGAAATAGAGTAGCCCTCGAGGACATACTTGGCACTTGCTACTTCCCAAGCTAGCCAGCGTTGACCGAAAGCTGCATTAACGCTTAGAACATTTGAGAAATGGCCCATTTCACAACAGCAACAATTGTCATTATCTTCGATGCCTTCAGAAATTGCCTCCACCTACAATATGACAGAAATGATAAATAACAATATTTGGTAAATGAAACATGTAACCATATTACAGGTCTTTTTGTTTATTCATTTAATAAAGAACCATACTCAAATTTGTATGATGTTTCT
>CAKNWT010303184.1:0-12783 GCA_932066315.1 Andricus coriarius | reverse complement strand
AATGTTTAAGAATAGTCATGCGTAAGAAAATATATAAAGTCCCAGAAATTTGTAATTTAGGATATACAGGTCTTAAAAGTTCAGGGAACACATGATTGTACTCAGCAAACACGGCTGTTTTCTTCTGTTTGTTAGGTGACCAGGAGTATCTGATAGTTAAAACGAAGGGAGACAGGTTCGTTACGTGATAAAAATTAAGTTCCGTATGTGAAGTCGATTAAGAATTTAGTTTCGCATGAAATATTTATTGGGCAAGAGTACAGTTGTACTTCTAAGAGCTAATGTAGTTATTTTTGTGGAAAAAAGTGACCTGCGAGACACCGAAGTCCAATTGAAAAATTGCTCACGGTGGTTCATGGACCTTCAGGTTACTGGATATAGGAGCTTGTGGCAGCCAGTGACATTCTACTTGCTTTTGCCCTACAATATATTTTTCCGTAATTTTTGAGTATGATCGAACAGTTGATCGAACATATAACCGGCAACTTATCAGAACCGTACATATTTGTTTGCACCTCTCCCTTTCACTTTTTAATTTCGGTTTTTTTTTGCGTAAACGTCTTCGCCAGCGATATGGATCTTGGTGCAATCTTTATAAAATCTTTAAAAACTTCGTGAAATAATTTTAGTTTACGTTGAGAGAAGCTTTGAAATCTTTTCATATCTTTGTGGAATTTTTTAAATCTTTGTGAAATCTTTGTGAAATCTTTTTAGTATAAGTTAACGTTTATCGACAATGTTTACACATAAATCTGTCTTGGGTTGTAGTGTACGATGTATGTACTGATCAAAAGATTTTACACCAGAAACAGGAGGCAATATAGGTGTATACGTGGCGTCATTTTTAATAGTTTTTCCAAAGTTGCATGCAAATATTAGAGTTGCACAATTAATTAATCTGTATCGTGAGAGGGTGCCCATATGAAATCGTGTACAAATAAGAGATATTAACGAAACAATTATTTGTCATGGTATTTAATTGAAATGCATTATCATATAAAATAATTAGCGTTCTAATTTTTACCAACGGAGCCCACATTCCCCTGAACAATCGGACAGGGGAGTGGAAAAAAGCAGAAAACCAAAAGTCCCGAGAGCAAGTCGTTACCGAAAGACGAGTTTAGATGTAGACATTCGTTAGCATCGAGTGCATATACCCATTCACGACGTCAAACCTCCCTCTCCACAGTAAGCAAACGCAGTGAAAAAATGACTGTTCTTATTTTCCTGAACAATAATCAATTATTTCTACTCCCCTAAAACTGTCCTGATAACAATTACTGAATTAAAAATTGAAAAAAACTGGTTTTACAAAATGAAGTGGAACAAAAAAAGTAAAAGTGCTTTTTAAAGAACGTTTTTCAAAACATAAATTCACTCTCTTGACCTTTTCTCGTATATCGATTGGTTTTCGAGAATCCTAGAATCCTAGAATGAAAATGAAAAGAAAATGTTTAGTTTTCGGTCTTCTGGGTTGAGATCATTTCAGCCAAACCTTATTGTGTGTTTGCGTTGCATAATGTAGGGCATCATGAGGGCCACTTGTCACCCAAAGGTGTAAAATTCCTGGTAGCACGATCTGTATTTGACTGTGATTTATAGTAACGAAAGAGATCCTGGGTTAACTCCTTCAGATGTGTGTAGGTGGGAGGCCAAGTGCCGATGTCTTTAAATCACAATGTGGAGGGGTAGTCTGTGTCTATTTAGAATCTTAACTTTTACGAGCTTTCCGACAACCGGAGGGTTGTGCCTCTAGCAAGTTCTTACATGGGATTGCTACCCTTCTGTATTGGTTAGATTGGTAATTATGTCATTGAATGCACATTTGCAGGCGTCCGGTTTAACATTTCTCAGAAATATTTATTGAAATTCTGATGAAAAATATATGATATAATTCAGAGTTCAAATAGTAATATTTTATAACAATGGTTCATAATAATTAGTCATGTTGTTCAATATGAATTTCTTATTATTGAGTGGGTACGGAAGGTTGTTATTTTCTGTTTGTGGATTCATGTTTTCAGGAAATGTTAGATTAAGTATGATCAGTACAAGTGCCGTTTCCGCGCTTTGACGGGGAGAATTCTGGAAGTGAACTAGGCTGGGGGCGTGTGGTACTCTATATTGCCAGCTAAGGGTTAAAATAAAAAATCTGTGACATTAAACAATTTTGTCCAAAAATGTTTTAATAGGACGTCGCACGTTTTCATTCGTGATGACGTATATTGCTCTCCATTACGCGCGCACTAAGGCCTCCATCACTTAGTACAATTGAAAGAGGCGCATTATTGCCCATACGTCGTCACGTTTAGTATTCTACTGGATTAATAGCCGTGAATGTTTGTTGTTTTGTTCAATTATGTATTTTTATTCTACTTTTTTCAAATCCATTTTTTAATTTTTTAATATTCACTCAAACTGTTTTTATAAATTTTTGGATTATGACATCAGATTCCACATCAGCAAATCAAAAAAAAACCTCCTTAATTCCATTCTCATGTTAGAATTTCGACTTTTTTATTTTTGACACCATATTTGCCATCAGCGACCCAAAAAACCTGTTTGTACAAAGTGTAATGTAAATCTATGAAGAAAATACTATTTTGGCTGCCATATTGGATCTGCAAGTTTGAATTTTTGCCATCAAATTCAGCACCTGCGACCCGAAATACCTCCCCATACTGCCGTTAATAAAAATCCAATGAAACCTTGAATTTTTGCCACTTTTTGGCCTCTCCTGGACCACTGTGACGCTCTTCCATCTTTTTGGACCATTATTCCCTACATTTATCGCATAATAATTCCCTGTCTATTCTCGACTTCTCCTAACGGAGATTCCACCTACGGAGTGGCTTCCCTACGAGCACTAATTTTCGTAAAGGGATCAACTATGCAACGGAAGACATCAAAGGTTAACACGTAGCTCTTCCTTTCTGGCCTCCAAATATATTTTACCGATTTCATATACTGAATAGGAATATTTTTTCTGACTCAATCAATTAGTGCTTATCGAAAAGGTGGACAAAATTTTGGAAACTGAATGGCATAATAACAAGTATATGACTAAATACCAAAACTAAATGAGCGAAAAAATAAAAAATAAACTTCTATCTATAATGGGTTCCGAGTTAGGGTTCTTGAAAAAAACAACATGAATTTTTATTCAACTTTTTGTGAAAAAATATAACAGGGACAAGCGAAAGTAGACTTAATTTCCAAAAATTACGACAACAAAAGAAGCGTAGGTCGTGAGTGAGTTCTCAAAGTTGGCAATTGAGCTGCCAGTGTTACGTCCCCAATTATTTTAAACTTAAAATTTTTAATTTTGTCGTAACACCGAATGGTAATCGTGTCACAGTAGGTAATGACTTACGTGGTCGGCCGCAACTACTGCGTGCAAATGACCAGTCATAAATGAGCGACGGTCGTGGAGAACGGGCTTGGAAAAATTTCTTGCAAATTTCGCAAAGAAACGTGACAAAGGTTTCGATACAACAGAAATGCTTAGGTAATTAAATTAAAGTAGAACAACTATATATATAGTATAAAATTAATTATAATCAAATAATTACACAATCTAACAAAAATAGTTGCAAGCACATATCGCATGTGTTTGCATCTAAAACTTAGAAATAAGAAGCTGGTCATAAAAGAGCAAGAGAAGAGTAACCAAATTATCTATCGATAATTAGTACATAAATTAAACAGTAAATGAGAGGACTAAGTCAACCTGAATCATCAGATAGATGATGGATGAGCAAGTACGTGCCGTTCATAACTTTAGCGTGTTATACGTGACGTTCGTAACTTTAGCGAGTTATACGTGCCATTTGTAACTTTAGCGAATTGTACGTGACCTCTGAAGAAGTCTTTTCCTATATAAACCGCAGACTCACTCCTTGTGGTTGTCTTTACCATTCAAGCAGTTATACTGTCCACATCAATTTACGAACCGTTTTGACTAAGTCGCGTGTTTTTACCTCACCGCAAAATATCCCTAAACGGAGAACCCCCTTGATTAAACTGCGTTCTTCTATCTCACTCCAAAATAGTAACGTGCAGACTACCTTTGAAAATAAAGTCCCTTCGGTCTTCAGTCGTCCGATAAATTGATTGCGAATTACTAGTAGAAATAAATTGAAAACACCCGGTAGAATTCAGTCGATATTCTACAACGTATCGGGGATATCATCAACATTCAAATCTTCTCTTGCTCTTTCGGACTGGAAGGTAGCGCAAGTTTTTACATATTAATTAACTGTAAGTTCTTTCTACTCACATGTCTTAATGAATAATTAATATCTCAAATCACTGTTATTCTAAATTTACACAATCCCCTGGGATTGATGAAGTCCAAACGATCCCACAAAATTATAAATTGTCGGACCTTACCAACCTGACTTAATTAGTCCATTTAACCCCCCTTACCTACCTATTAACAAACTACCCCCGCCTTTGCTCGGGACGTGATACCAGATCGAATAAGGGCACACAACATTATTTGCCCGGCAGTGGGAAGACCTCTGGAGGCTTCTAAAAACATGTTCGAATTTTAATTTTGGAAGGCATTCTAATGAAACAAAAAAAAATACTTTTTTGGAAAAATCTATTTTAATTAGTTTTTTACTTCAACCCGTGCTCAGTCAGCCAGTTTTTGGAATTTTTGAATAAAATTTTTTAGAAAATGTGGTTGGGAATGTTCTTCGACTGATAGAGCAAAAGGAAATAAAAAATGTATTTAAAACAAAATTTTATTCATTTTTTTCTGATGCTCGGCACGCTCGAACGTTCCAGCGTTTCGGTTATCGAGCGAATTTACAGCAACGAATAACTTCCAGCGAGAAAGTTGTTAATTACAGTACAAAGAAGTTTTCTGGCTAATTTTAGCACAGTGGAATTGATATTCAAGAGGTTATTATTGTCTTAAGTTGATACCGGCTAGCCCTCATTTATAGGTTCAAAAGCTGTGAAAGAATCAAAATCCCAGCTGATCCTTTTCACAAGATATTGACATTTTATCAATTTAAATGATGGAAAAATGAGATAATTCTTAGTGACAACATTCTAACTGTTCAAATGATAGGAAATGATGAATAAAAACCAGTTTAAGCTCAACCCAGGACCAACGATGAGGACGTAGTGGTTATATGGCCCAATTTAATTTTTGGGATTAACCATTTTTTTTCTTTTAGATTTTTTTTAGTCTTTTCTCAATTCTTCAATATTTCTGTATAATTCCTAAGAATGTTGTACTTAGATATGGAGTGACGAAAATGTATTAACTGCTTTGAATAGTCTTCATGAATAAGATTCATAATTTAAGGAATGTATTTTATAACGATCCCAGAACTTCCAAAACTCGTGGTGAACTGATTCTCCACTTTACTCCGACCAAAATCCTAGACCAATGTTCTTGTCGATATATTTCAAACTCTCTTCAACATGTGCCAGAATGATTATACTATGACAGTCTTTACGGTATTTTTTGTTTCTTCCTGTGAGACCAAATTGATCGTAATCGTTTCTCAGATCACTATATGTTTTCAAATTCATGTGATTTTCCATTCGTGAGGTATCAGATGTACTTGCATGGGTATCAAGCAACAAATTTGAACGGAATATTATTGATATTCTGTAGTTCGAATAACAGTTTGACATTTTCATAAGTCTTTTTTATTTGAGGAACTGTGCATAGTAATATTAATCTATGTACGCTAGATAACTTACCTCTTTTGCTCATACTGCTACCCTCAGAATAGTTTCCCTTTTCCAGAAAAAACATCTATATCTTTCAAACTTGAATCATTAGAATCATCATTATCATCAGAGTGGTCTATGGAACTGTCGAATGCAGGTAAATAATGTATGTGAAACTTTATTTTTGTAATATCTTCGTAATGAATAATAATTATTATAATTTTGTTATCTCATTAAATAGTTCTTAAAAAATAAAAACTATTTTTCAACTACATTTACATAAAAAATTAGTTTTTGCGAAGATATTAGCAAAATAGGGCAAAAATGGACCGAATCCCATGCATTTGGTCCATTGTTTTCCCCCTCAGCACTCAACGAAGTGAAGTTAGCTGGTAGTTGAAGTGAAAATACCTAATTCTATCTCTGATTTTAAGAGGAACAAAAATTTAACACGAAATTCAAAAAGGTCAATGAATAGAATTATTTTCATTGTGAGTATAAGGTTTTAAATATTAAAATGTCGATATCTCGCGAAAAGAATCGGCTGGGATTTTGATTCTTTCAGATTTTGAACCAATAAATGATGTAAAAAATTCCTATGAAACCCGATTTTGGATCAATTTTAGTAAATCTTCTTTTACCTTCCAGAACAGTGTGAGCGTGAGTCTCAGCTCCAATTCTTAAAAGTCTTAATGCAGTTCACGGGCGTTAAAGATAACAACCAATCAAGTAATCAGGTAATATCAAAGTATTATGAATGAATAAAAAAATAAATATTGCATAATGTAAAATAATTTATTCATTTCGTATTATGTACAATAGAATGGTTCTATTTTTGAGACAAACTATTCAAAAGTAAAACAAAACATAACAATGTAATAATTGAGACTTACGTTCATATTGTAATATTGTAAATTTTTCGTTCATATTGTAATAGAGCGTTAGTATTTCTTCGTTTTTAAAAGAGGAATATCACTGGATTGTTAACAAAAACAGTTGGTGCTCAAAAACAGAGGTTGATAAGCGGGATTTTGAATTTCCCCATGAGCAAAACATATTCCTGTTTGTCGACAGTTTCTTTGAGAATTACCATTACCAAACATCCCCGTCAATTATCAGTTTATAAAAGATTATTATGGCTTTTTCTTTTAAATGTCCATGTACACAATACTGATGAAAGTTATATGATTCCTTACCTCGAAGGGCTTGCCAAAAAGGGTCCGCGGTCATTCATATTGTATATGCGATAGAAATTTCGGAATGTATGCTCATAAGACAAAAATGGAGCGAATCGAAAAGTTCGATGATTATTGCGATTTAATTATTAGTGCTCGTAATCCTCGTTTCACTATAATTAAACCTGCGGCAGTTATTTTACAAGACGTTGACAAATTATTGAGAGGTAACTTTAAAAACCCCAAAGGAAGGAAAATTAGCGAAGCTAATGCCATTCAGTATCATCCAAGCGGAAAAATCCATGTTTTTAAGAATCATAATCAAGAGAATCCTTCTATTCATAAAGTAAATCTAGCTATGAAACTTGCAACTCTTCGTAAGTTACCTATACCTCGAGTAGGTATCAGCCTTGCTAAAATGAAATACGTTAAAAGTTTAATGTTTTATCTTACCGAAAGCGGACGCGCGTGTCCTTAAACAATTTTTTTGCAATAATTTAAACTAAAAATGGTGACAGTAAGACTCAAAATATGACTTCTTTCAAAGATAATAGCTGCTCTGAATAAAAAATAAATATTTTGTACATTCCGTAAACACAATGTATATATCAAAGCGAACAAGGATCTCATTAGTAATTATAAGTTCAAAAAGCATGATATTTATAATTAAGACGTTTATATGTTTTTAAATTAATATTTATTAAAGAACGGAAAAAGCTTTCAAATTAAAATAAATTTTTTCCCAACTTCCAGTTCTGCATAATACTTTGACATTACCTAATTACTTGATTAGTTTATATTTTTGGCGCCGGTGAACTGTATTAAGAATCGGAGTTGAGACTCTTGCTACAGTCCGCGCACGGGTCGTCTAGCCGCTAGCGATAAACATTATTGATTTCATAAATATCAATTCGATTAGGCTAAAATTTTCCAAAACAACTTATTTGTACTGTAGTTAACATCTTTCTAGCTGCATGTAGATCGTTGCTCAAAATTCGCTTGATAAACGAAACGCTGGAAGTAAGAGAAGTCCGATATGCGCTAAGCATCAGAAAAAAATGAATAAAATTTGTTTTTAAATAAATGTTTAAATTCCTTTATCTCTATCAGTCGAAGGACATTCCGAACCACATTACCTGCAAATTTTATTTAAAAATTCTAAAAACTGACTGACTGAGCACGAGTTAAGTAAAAAACGAATTAAAATCAATTTTTACAAAAAAGTCCGTTTTTTGGCTTTTATTAAAAAACTAAAATAGCTACAACTTTTTATCTAAGGGGGAAAAGATACGAAATGAAATTCTACATCTAGATGTGGTCTTCAAAACTTCAAATTCAAAAATGTTCTCAAGGTCACTCTGTAGTGAAAGGATGCACTTACAAAGGTCCTAAAGCTAGAAAACAAAATATTTCCAAGAAAAACAATTTTCAAATTTTCAGCTGAAAATGACAAAGGCTGTTTTTTTACTGAAGTTCATAACTGCATAACTAAGATACTGAAATACTACTGCTTTTATATTTACGAAGAATTTCATGTAAGTCAATTTCCTTTTTGTTGCCTTTAATGTAGATTTATCCTTGAACATATTTAAAAAAACTGTACCCACGTCAATTACCTCTAAAAATAGGTAACAATAATAGGTAAAAAGTTGTCAACTATTGCTTTCTTTCGTCTGTGGGACAATTTTTTGTAAAATAAACACGTTCAAAAGTACAGAAAATTTTGAAAAGTAGTGTTCTTTAACAAATAATCGATAAAATCGATTTTTTTCTTCTTCAAAAAACATAACTCGGAATATGTTACAAACAGAAGGTTTTTTCCTTCAGTTTTTTGCAAAATTTGATCTAATTCCTTTTTGTAAGCACTATTTTAGAACCAGGTTGCAATGGGAACCGTCATTCCACATAAACGTGATTTTGGGCACATTTTCAAAAATGTTCTCCGGGTTTCGCAAAAGTTTCGAAAATCTTCACCGGTATGAATATTGAAACCCGTTACATCAATCCTAGATTTTACTGAATCCTAAAAGACTCATCCATTTGCGATTATATGTGCTGTACCCAGAATAATCCTGTTGTGAAGACATTCGAGATTCAGTATTCCGCAACCACCTTGACGGCGTGAGATGTAAAGTCGCGGAACAGACGACTTGAGGTGCATGCTTCTGTTTATGTGCATAACCTTTAATGACCCGATATCAAGGGATCTGAGCTCGTCCTTCGTACATGGAACCACTCCAAATAAGTAGAGCACTACCGGGACAGTAAGCATGTTCGTTGCAGATACTTTGTTCCTCGTCGACATTTCGGTTCTGTGGCACGGTAGGAATGGAACTTGGGTTAGAAAAATGCGCAAAGGTTAATTTAAAGCTAAGAAAAACTTAATGGCATTCCCGAAGACCTTAATCTGGTTGATAGAAGCGCTATACGACACCTTGGCGCTGGAGAGACCTATACATACCTGGGCGTGCTACAAAGCCGCATTTAGGACGCAACATCGATTAAGAATGCTCTCCGATGTAAATACAAACGTCTTATCCGATAGACGTGGTCCTCCGAACTGTTCACCAGGAAAACGGATCTGCAACGAGTATGCTTGCCGTCCCGGTAGTACAGTACTCATTTGTAGTGGTTTCATGGACGAAGAACGAGCCCAGATCCCTCGATATTGGGTCACAAAAAGTTATGCACATGGACAAAAGCATGCACCTTAAGTTGTCTGTGAAGCGACTTTACATCTCACGCCGTCAAGGTGGTCGCGGAACAGTCGCAAGTGGTCAGGAAACGCGAAGAAGTGGGCAAAGGAGCGTTTATGTACTAAGCAGCGTAGGAGGCGCTGAAACACTTGGCCTTGACTTTGGCCTTTGGTGAGCGAAATGTATCAAACATTATCCAGGCTCGGTCAACTCTGTACAGGGATATGGCGAATTTTTATGATTATGGTGCGAGGACTGAGAGGCATTTAGGGGTGCCATGTTAGTTCTCCGGCCCATCGCAGATGGCGCAAACTTTCAACGCCAAGGGATGGGGCGATTTAAAACGCGCGTGCGCGGCAAATTGTTTGTATTCAACACATGTAAGGAAGGGGCATATAGATGTATATAAAGACCAACACATGCACGCGTCTATAGTTCTCCGGCTCATCACAGGAAGCGCTGAATTTCGCCATTTATTTCCCACAAAGTTAACCAACCCGGACATTATCCATCTGGAGTACTCACTCCTGAAGACCCTAATCAAGAAAGCACCGGAAAAAACTTCCGTTAACAGCTTCTCGACAAGAAGATGCATGGCATCTTCCACAGAAAAGTGTAGGATCTGTCGATGTCGTATGAGCTCACGCTTGCTATCCACAAATTACCCGGATTGAAGTCGGGCAGGGAGGGTTTCATTTTGGCGTGTCAAGACAGTCTTATTTCCACTTTAGCACACCCCGAGTCCTGAACCCACTCCGCCGAACGCTGCTATGGAAATAGATTCAATATATACTGGAACTTCATATTCTCGACGATTGTTTCTGTCACGCATTCGCGGCCTGAAATAATTCTCCTTGACATCGAGAAACGAACCAAGTGCAGTATCGAATTTTCGCCACCAACCGACAAGAACATCACAGCCAAGGAAAATGAAAGGAAAGAGAGGTGTAAATACCTTATAAGGGAGCTGCGACGATTATACCCGGAATATTCTGCTTTCACTGGTTAATAGCCTGAAAAACATCACTGAATGACAAAGAAATGCTAAGACACTTGCGGGGCAGATGCGGAATGCGGTCGTCCTTGGGTCGCTCCATGTCCTGAGGGTCCATGAGACTTTTGCCGGATCGTGGAAATGAGTCCATCGCAGACTGTAACCAACTATCTCCCAGCCATGAGACGTGGTTAGAACTGAAACGTTACTGCAACAAAACCACCAAAAAGTTGTAGATGCGGTTCAAAACGATCGAACGCGCAGAGCACACGACAATGGTTAGGCAAACAGCTGAAAATAATTTAGATGGAAATACGACGACGAATTGGCGAAACTCTCACACTAAATGCACCAATCAACTTAAGGATGACTTGCTCCACTGCTACAATGCCAGCATTATCCCTGTTCACGGAGGCTATATGGCGCGTATGCACACTGTGTGGTGCCAGAAACACCCAGAGCTTAGGCACGTTTCGCATCAGTCTTTGCGGAATCAAGCTGCTTACCTCTCGAAAAATGGATATGTACGCGGAGCGCTTCCCCAAACGCTGTATGAGCAAGCCGCAGACGAAGAGGAGGAAGCGACAAGACCGACCGCGGAAGCAGGCACCTCCTGAGATATGATCGCGATTTCAGGAAAAGGAGGAAAATTAATATCCAGGATCGTCCAAAGCCCAAAGGTCTGGCTGAAATAGATGCCTCCCTTCGTGAGGATAAAAAGGCAACTGCGACTTCTGAATCTCCAATGTCATCTTAACCGAAATGTTTTGAGTACAGCTTACACCGTTTCAAATGGAAGAGATCCTTTCCTAACAATGGTCAGGAAACACGTTAAGATTGGCAAAGAAGCTTTCCTTTACATAGCCGCGGAGCAAAGAGGCCGAGACGCTTGGCATGAACTTTTACATCAGAAGTGAGGAAAGTTCTTTACTCCATATAGGTACAGAGGGTTTCATTTTCGCATGCCAGCACGGTGTCATTTCCATCTTAGTATACCATGACCGCATTTTACGTCAAGAAGTTTTTAGCGCAGATGCAGAGCGTGTGATGCACACGTTGAGTGCCTAGAAGACATACTATCCGGGTGTCCCCCTCACTCGGGAACGACGTATCTCTAAATACATAATGCAGCCCCAGCCCTATGCATTGACGTTAGTTCACGCAGCTTCTTGGCGTAAGCTGAGTTGTAGGTGGCGCTGGGTGGCATGTAAACCTCAATTTGTTAACATAGCCATGGCAGATATACAGGCAGGCTCTGTTTTTGTACCATTTTTATTTAATAGAAAGTGTTTTGACAAATAATTTTAATTCTAAATTATGGCGAAAATTAAGAAGGAAAAAGACCCCCCAACAGAAAAGAAAATCAAGAACACGGGAATAGTGGAAAAGAAATAAAAAAAGCGGAAACCGGTGTATAGCTCCGGGATGTACTTCGGGTTATGATTCTAATCCTACGAAATACTAGTGTTTTTCTTGTGTCAAAAGGTGAAGAAAATGTCAAACTATGGCAGAAAGCAATACGACGCAACGACATAATTTTAAAACCGGATCATAAAGTGTGTCAGTTGCATTTTGCTCCGAAAAATATTTGGCTGCAACGAGAAATAAAAGCAGCTGATGGAAGAACTGTCATCGGAGTATAGTAAGTTTATTGTATTTATTTTTTAGTTAAAAACTTATACAATTTAATTTGTTTAGTTTCTTTTTATCACATAAACTTGTTTTAAAGTAAACTAAATATTGTATTTCTAATTTTTTATTTTCATTGGTATTTTATATATATACCAGTATTTTATATATATATTTTTATTTATACAGGGTGTCCCAGACTCAAGTGTCCGGACTTATATAGCCATATTAAAATTGAAAAAATAAACAGAAAATTCCTTTTCCAAAAATTAGTTGAAGTTTTAGTTTTTGAGTTGTTAAATGTTTAAGCTGCACCAATCAGGAGCGCGGTATAAACAGTCGTGCATACGTGAGCGTGATTCCAGCCCAGTGTTGTTGAGCGAGGGGAGAACAGCAGTCACTGCACTTCGTTGGACTCCTGTTCACGTACGCACGGCTGTTTATACCACGCTCCTGATTGGTCCAGCTTAAGCATTTAATAACTCAAAAACTAAAACTTCAACTGATTTTTGGAAAAGGATTTTAGATTTATTTTTTTTATTTTCATACAGTCATATAAGTCCGGACACTTGAGTCTGGGACACCCTGTATA
>CAKNWT010303183.1:0-27105 GCA_932066315.1 Andricus coriarius | reverse complement strand
AAAAAAAAAAAATTTTTAGAAGACAGTTTTCGGAAATATAGTTAATTTTTCAACTAAAATGATGAATCTTTAACAACAACTAAATTAGTTTTGAACAAAGAAGATTCACTTTTAACCAAGTAGGTTAATTTTCGTTAAAATAAGATTATTTCTCTACGAAAAATATAATATTGATATTTCAACCAAAAAAGTATTTTTATTTGAAATAAAAAACAGTTGAATTCGGAAAAAAAGACGAACTTTTATCTAAATAGTTGAATCCTGAATCAAAACAGATTAATTTTGATCCAAACAGTTGCACTTTTAACCCAAAAACACTGATTTTTCAGTAAAAAAAAGTTATTAAAGTTTCAGTGAGGGGTACTGAGAATTTATGTCGCCTTATATCTGGAGAATCAGTGGAAGCGACTGAAATTTCAGTGAATTTTCACTGATTAAAATCTTGTAAAATGAGTCAGTTATTCTCTGTGAAATGCCACTGATTCAAATTTAGGAATTTTAATATCTAAACCAGTATTTTTGAATTCTGTAGATAATAATTGAATTAAAGACATAATTTTTAATTTTGTAGTTCTTTTTAGTAATGTTTCATTTTTTTTAAACAAAATCTATAGATTTTTAAGCTTGTTGAAGGTGAGAATGAGGTTTTGCTAATACGAGTAGAATCTGGGTAACCACTGTTACCAATCATTTGTCAAAAAGACAAGTGCGGCAGACCGCATCTTGAAACGACCAACAACGTGTAAAATTTATTGCTCATAATTTATTAGCCTCCTCTAGTAATGATTAACTACATGGAAATCAAAATCAATTGGCAAATAAAAGAGATAATTTATTAATACGTTTACTATTTCTTTTACAAAGAAACCATATTTCATAATTATTTTGCATTTAGATCTTTTTCCCGCAATACCTAAGTTTATTTTATATTTTTATTTAACAATATAAGACGCAGAATATTTTTTCATTTAATTAACCTTAGGAAGTGGTGGATTTATTTAACCATAGTCATTTTTTTAATTTCGTAAAAAATTACTTAAATCCAGCGACATATTTTATTACTCGTATATTAACCTCTTGTTAATTGAAATAAAAAGAATGGCTACACATTAAAGGTATAAAATTTCATTTAACTGCATATAAATTTGAATTTTTGTAGGCCAACTTAAACTCGCGTTTTTTATGCTAAGCAGTTGACTATAATTCTTAACTTTAAATAAAAAATAAAATGTTTTGGAAATATTTTCAATATCATTTAGAAACTTGATTTTTTCTTACTCTTTCACTAAAATTTGTTTGGTAAAGAAAATCATATAAGAATGCAGTTTTTCTTCAATCTCCGTAGAATTAATTTAAAATCCTCGTAAATTTCTCCTGAAATTCTGCAGAATTCATAAATTGTGGAGTATGGAACTTTATTGAGATTTGCGTGAAAAATCTGGAAAATTGTCGTAGAGTCCTTGTGAATTTTTAGAAAATTCATAAGATATAAATTCTTGAAAATCCTATGAAACGTGTAACTTTGCTGAAGTGCTGAAATTTTTTTGGAGTTTCCATAAACCTGAATTTCATTTTTTTCAATAAAAAAATGGATTTCTGAAATTATCAAATTCAATAGTATTCCCGTGACACTTTGTAAAGGTTTAATGAATCTTATTATTTTCAAACTTTTTTTAAATATCCAAAGTATTTCTCTCAAATTTTGTTGAGAATAGATCCTTTGAAAACTCTAATCTCTTGAATTTTCACAGAACTTGTCAGTCATTTGACTTAATCGATTGAATTTTTATGAATTTCATATAATAATTTTCAGAAAATTGTACTGAGAGAATGCTGATATTCAATTTTTTTAATTTACATGAATTATTTAATTTGATATCAGAATCTTTTAAATTTTTATACAGCTTCTTCAAAATCCTGTGAAAATTAAATTTTTAAAAACTTCTTCAGAAATATTGTAGAAAATGTTTTTTTTTTAAATATGTACAAAAATTATTTTAATTCTCTATGAGAATCGTCTCTAAAACTTATTGAAAGTATAGAATTTTCAACCCTGAAATTATATTCTTGCAAAAAACGGAGTTTTTCTTATTGACAAGTTCTATAATCTCTATAAAATATATTTAAAACTTTATGAAATTAACGAAATTTTGCTAATTTAAGGAATGACTGCAAATTTATCGCGAAATCCTATAAAAATTTGAGAGTAATTCCTTGAAAATTGTACAAAAATTGCATTTAATACTGCCATGTTTGCAATAAAGTAACATTTATTATATATTTTATATCGACTAATACATACTTCGCTATTTGGGTCCACGAATGAATCAGTAGATTAGTATGGCTTTAATCAGCCGAGAACAGATTCTTACTCCCTACCAGAATTAGGTTTATTTACCACGGAGAAATTCATGAGTTCACATCATTCAAATAAAAATCTGCATACTTTAAGAATTATATAGTAAGTAATGTTTTCAAAATGACCGAATCATTATTGTCTTTTAACGCATCTCTGTGAGATGTTATGATGATCGCAAATTTTTAAAAAGTTCTGAAAAGTTTAAATTGAAAACGTTGAGAAGAAAATCTGTTTGTATATGTTGTAAACATTTTATTTTTAAATCAATCATCTATTCAAAAATATTGTAGTCATTGTACCACTTTTAAAAACAATAACGACATAAGATAATTCTAAAGAAATTTGATTTTTTTTAAAGTGCCATCGATTATTATTTCCGTTCAAGAGGCTCTATTATTCTTTAATTACCATAGGTTTTTTCCTTGAAATATGAACTACTTTGAAATTGAAAATCGTCTAGTTGCAATTGTTATAAAATTGATTGGCATGCTCTTAGCATTGCTCTTATACTGAAACCGGTGTCGTTCTTATTGAACCGAGACCTGGTCCTCAAGGATAAGGCTTGTGGATATAGAATTGCATCAAGATTCTCGTGCGAACGCGATACTAAAGTGAATCCCTCACAAGCAACCGATAATTCTCAATCTCTCCTCTCCCACCTAAATCCTATCTCTTTTTCCAGAGTTACAAAAATAGTTCGCAACCATGATCGACAAACCAACTTGGGCGAGACGCTTTATACTCGGCGGATGAATAAACTGTTCTATCCATTTGTTTAGTTTCCTGTACCCTTGAACATTTCAAACCATCCGAAAAGATCCGAATTTCGTTGCGAATTCACGCGAGATGAAAAAATGTATTATACAATTCACTGCTTCAAAAAACGCACAAATAATTTCACAACACAGTGAATCCTAAAGATAAGTATCGCAAAGACTGCGACAGAATGTCGTTAATAATATACCGTCTTCGCTTAAATTAACCCAATAGTTTTTTTCGATTCAACAAAAAATGTTCGATGATTCTATAAATGTATGGCAATTTGAGAAGCAATAAAGGAACTTCCAGCTACTTCAAAATTATCCTCCTTAGGTCAATTGTCTGTCCTCAGATTTGCATAAAATATAATGTTTCGACCCTTTCAAGATGTCTGTTCTTTTAGCAGACGTATTTATTAGAGCGTTTATTAGGGTATTTATCCCCGACAATTATTTTTTTGCGGCTTGATACAATTTTCGAATTCGTCGGAATGCGTTTTGCGGGAAATAATGACGCTTTATGATCAGGGACACGTGCCCTGGAGGAATGAAGATTTACAGGTAGACTCGCGTGCTACCAGTTATGTAAGGTCCACCATTAGGGATGAGCAGCTTGTCTTCAGCCGTGAAGAAGAAACTGGTTCGATACTGTTATGGTGAAAATCGAAACGAACCCAGAGATATGGATCTCGTTTTGCTATTCGTTTAACGAACCCTTTATCGAAACTTTAATACATTTTGTTCTTATTTTCCATATGATACCCCAGGTGGAAATTGCAGTATAGCACCCCCAGTACTGGCAAACGCCCTAATGATAACTACGTTCTCTACTGTGCAACAACTAGCACCAATAGTAAATTTCCCCCTGGAAGTCATATCTCAAAGTCGCATTTCCGGTTCCCAGAAAAACAATAAATAAACATTTAATAAATATTACAGTTTTATGATGGTAAATATTTTTTGATAATAAATAACTGTAAATACTACAATTCAATCACTTTCTCTGATATGAAAGACTAAGAAAGTAGAAAATATGCGTATATTTGTACAGTATTTCTCACAGTAAGTTTCTAAGGACTGTTAAGTGGAAAATCTATTTGCATTAGTATTTCTTCAAACATCATATGGTGCGAAATGCATATGCGTGATGTTTGAAAAGATGTATGTGATGGACATAGCATTCGTGGCCGGAAGTAGCTTCGTTAGAATTTCCGTCGATGCGAGTCGAGGTCGAAACGGAAATTTGTAAAATGCGAGTCTGATGACGCTAGTCTCCATTGTAATAAAATATTTTTTTAGTTCTACAACACAGAACAGTCTAACGAGTCCTTGAACACGATCGTAAATTTTCTCATCTAAAAAGAGGAAGGACTGACTAATTTCAAAACTAACCATACTTTCATTTGCAAAACGTATTGTTGGAAACAAAATTACTATGTTTTTGTGAGAGATCAAAATTTTAACCTGTGGCTTGGGATTGCAGACTTTTTTCGTTTGTAATCTTTTGTGCTCATTTAGATAAATATCTACTTTTGTTCTATAATTCATTTAGAGTTTAAAATTAAAATACATTAAACTAAGATAATTTAAAAGATTTGTTAGTAATTGATTTGCAATCGTTAGACAATAAATAAAATTGCTTCAATTAACAATTTTTATTTAATCTTTCTAATTAATTTTATAAGCAAGAATATTTTCTTCTTAAAAGCATACTTAGCAACCAAATTGATTTCTGTAGCAATTACAATAAAAACTGTCAAAAGTTTTTACGAAGGGAAAATTTAAAAATCGTCGAGAAACTTGTTGTGAACGTATATTTGTAGTTGATACTTAAATTGGTCTTTTCATTTTAAACTCTAAATGAATTTGAGTTCGAGGATGCTGACGTTCACATTCTAACGTTAGACTTCTTTTAGCGGTTGCAAATCACTTCGTAACTAAATTAAACAGGTCTTAGGGAAAAGGAAATACCTGAATGTAAGATTTTCCGAAACTCCCGCATTTAGCTAATTTTCTAGATTTTTAGTGGAAACCTTGATTTTCTAATAACCTACGACATATATGTGTTCATATATCCCTGAAATCCTATTCTTTTCCACTTTTTCAAAATTAAGTTCAAAAATTAAAATTGATCTCTGAAATTTAGTTCTTCACTGTTTCTGAAATTAAAGTTCTTATTTCAGAACAAAAAAAATCTCCAAATTTTCGTCCTTGGATTGAGAATGTCCTGGAACTGATTCAAATGGAAAAATTGAAGCCCTTTATTTATCATTTTACCTTCAAGAGTTTCGAGGCCATTTTCGTTTATCATAAAAAACGGAAACAAATGAACAAAATCTTTAAAAATTCAAATGCCCCCCCCCCCCCCTCCATCTCTGTCTGAGAAGAAAATCAAAAATCAAAATTGATCTTTTAATTTCAGTGCATCAAATCGGCGTCATTTCCCATGATAAGATTTTTTGCTGACCTCTGACTTAGTAAACGATTGGATAAAGCTAAACAACTAGACAACGGGCCGGGCCGCCCGTTGTAATTTGGCTCAAGGCTGCTCTGATCGCTGCGGAACTAATCTCGTGCTGCGAGGCTTCATTCGCAAAATGGAAGGGAAAAAAGAATAGCGGTGGGGATCCAATTTAGATAGTGGGAGGGAAAAGTGGTGGGATCGTCTCGACGAGGGGCAACATGAAAGAGGGGGAAGAAGAAGGAGGATAACTCGCGAATTTAAGTGGGAGAGCCAAACTGATCTAATCGGGATGAAAGGGGTCTCCCTAATTTTATTCATTCGCACACATGCAAACACAAGCACACATCTAATGCATTTCCGCGAGAAAGACAACGGTCTTCCTCTCTCAACAATTATTTACTATATCACATATTATAATTGCTTATAAAATTAATCATTCAATGGTATGCCTCAATATGTACGAATTTGGTTGTTTTAACGATTAGGTTTCATTATACGATCTTCTTTCACATTTTCCTCGATATTATTTCAGAAAATGATAATTTATTCAAATATTTTTCAAGCACCTTCTTGTAGAGTATGAAGTGAATAATTTATGATGGATAAAAAAATGGTGGGATCAGACTCTGCAGCAATTTTGAAAAAAATGTAATGGCGTACAAGGTCATGCGATCGTGAAAAGGTCGTGAGTCATAAACAGACTGGTCACGTTTTACAGTTTAATAAACAACGAATCTCTCTTTTCCTCGCCCAGACCGCAACTAGCAACTTGTCTGGTTTCCACTCAATTGTTGCCGGTGTGGAAACTCTGAAGGCTGTGCTCTCGCATTAAAAGCGACTTCGTAAAGTGGAAAAAGCACTTCATCAACAGACAATCAATTTCCAGTCTTATAATCAAGAACAATCTGTTATGAAGTCTCATCATTTAGTTTCAAACTCAAAAAGTGATTTCCTCTTTTTTTTACTATTGAAAAATGTTCCTTCACTGCATCCGGGGCGGATCTGGTCAAATAAAATGGTGACAGCGGCGGGATGTACTTGCTAACGTATTGCCAAAATCTACTATTTGAATCGAGCCCCAGTCTGGAAAAGAATAACAAAACTGTGAGGAAAAAAGGAGTAAACAATTGTATTTTGTCGGTTCAAACCATATGTTTTCTTCTCTTACGAGGATCTTATGATCTTGGAAAGAACCGTTAGCATAGAGAGGAAAACAGCAGAGACCTTTCAATGCTTTTTACGACTTGGTTGCTCCTTCGAATTCCTTTGACAATTGGATTCGATCAAACTTTTGTTTTTCAAGGATTCGATCCATCAGACGAGAATATAAAAATAAGTCGGTCGATCACTACTAGCAGATCAAGTATGAAGCGAAACGAGACAGCGAGACTCTAATTAGTATCAGAGCACGTGACCAAAGTTTTTTCGACGTGTTTCTCATTTCTTCATTTCTTATTTTTGTCTCGCGAAATAATTTATTGAAAAACAAGCTGGAGATCTAATATCTTGTAGAAATTTCCAAAAAGATGATGGATATACGGTGACAGATCATGGTTATTGAGCAATGGGTGCAGCTTCTTATAGTCATAAAGCACTGAAACAGTTCTTGCGCTAATCTCCTTCTATAAGTTACTTTTTTATAATTGTTATGTTGCGAAGGAATGATGAAAATTGTAGTGCTTCCTTAAAGATATAGAGATATTTGAGTGATATGAAGGTTAAGAATAAGAAGTACCTAGTTTTGAGTACCCAGACCTATTACTAACGACCCACTGCCAGCCTGTCGTTATAAGTAACGATCGTCATTACCGTCATCATCATAATTTACATCATCATCATCATCGTCGGTATCGTCATATCCATCCTGTGTTATTTCCTTTCGATCTCTAGGTAGCGAACATAGTGGCGGCATGACAAGCAGGCTCTCACAACCTTGACAGTCGACCCGATCGTTCTCCTCGACACGTTCATTTTCAAACAAGCATGTAAATACTCGTAAACACTAGAAAACGTTAGACTTCTTTAAAATATTTTCAAAGATATTTTATAAGTATGGTGAGTGAACCGAAAGAACTGTTTTCTTGGATATATGTGAAAAATTGGTTTTATCAAACAAATTTTGGTTGATTCAACAAAATATTTGATTGACCCAACAAAATGCTGTTGTTGTATCAACAAAACACACCATGTGCCTAAATATTTGGATAAAACAACCAAAAAATTTAGTTGGGTCAACCAAATAGTTTGTTGTTTACTTATAAAAATAATTGCTTGTATGATATATCTACATATTTCGAATTTGACATTTTACTTTTTTTTTAATAATTCTGTTTTTGTTCGGTTTTTAATGTAAAGCCTTCAAAATTTTAGAAATGTATTTAAAATATCTGAGATTTGGAAACTAATTAAGGTTTAAAAACGTTTCAATTTTTAAATGAGTCCAAAATTGTGCTTCAAACACAAAATTTTTTAATTGTGATAGAAAGCTTTATTAATTAAAATTTTTTGCTTTAGGTTTAAAAGCGTGCCAATATCTACTTTTAAATAATTCAGTGACCATTTTAAATTGAAGTGTTCGAAACTTCGAAGTTTGAAAAAATAATGTTTTTTGATACAATTGGAATCGCAATCCATTGAAAAATATTTTTTCACTTTGCTGTGTTCTAGAAAACATTTAAATTCGAAGGATAATCGCACGTCGAAAGATTTTTAATTTAAACTCTCTAAATTTGAATTCGTTAGACGTAGTTCACTGAATAATCTTTCAACTGCACTGATTAATAAGTGGAATCCCCCACTGATTTGATTCAGTGGCCAAACTTTAGAAAGAAATATTTAAACTTACAAATTTTGTATTGTTTTAAAATTGTGATTGAATGGAATCAAAAAATATATTTTTTCCGTTTGATGGAGTCCAAAGTTGACAACTTTCATACCTGAAAGCACTCCAATTTGAAAAATTGGCAAACTTTCAAATTCAAATTCTTCATAGCAGAAAGCTTTTCTAATTTATTTTTTTTTTTACAATTAAGATAAATCTACTTAGAAACACTGATATTAAAATGGGTTGGTTTGAGAAAGCTCAAAGATCGAAGTTGTAAAGTTATAATTATTTAGAATTTGGTTGGATTTAATTAATACAAACATAAGATTTTTTAATTATACATTGTGATATCTTCAGCTGACTAAAGTGGAATAAATTTTAATAAGAAATTCTTGAAATGAACTGAAGGATTTTAGAAGCAGTCCCACTCATTACTCTCTTCTTTTTCCCAAGGCTTCAGGCTTTTTAGTATCTGTAACAACCCTGCTACGCATTCCAAACCATACAAAAATGAAAAATCGGAAACATAAATTTTTGAATAAGAAAACTTTCAATTAATTTATTTCAACTCTCAACAAATTACAACACATAATTGTTAGTAAGTTCGTAATGAAGAAAGCTTATTTTGCAAATGTGGTATAAAAAAATCAATCGTCTTATAATGAGGGAAAGTTTTGATTAATGCGTATTGCGTCGTTCTGCGTAGGCAGTATGTCATCGACGACGAGGCGACTTGGCCATTATCATACTATTTGCACCTTCGACTTTTCAACCTTTTCTCAGTTTCCTCTCTCTCTCTCTCTCTCTCTCTCTCTCTCTCTCTCTCTCTCTCTCTCTATCTCGTGTTTCTCCATCCACTTCATCTGACAGATGACAGATAGTGAGGCGTTCTCCAGTCACTGCGGAAAAGAAAGAGAGAGACCTGTGCTATTTTTGGGCAAACATCTCCAAGGCCACGTAGACCGCTGCCTGATATTCACGCTTTTGTTCCTTTTTCTCCCTTTCTTCCTCCTCGCTCCTTTTATTTTTTTATTTTTTTTGTACCCAAGCTAGATAATTTCGGCGCCTGCAAGGTTCGACCTCGAAGAAGCTTAGCTTGTTCCGCGTTTGTCGGGTATAACAGGAAAAAAATTATAAAGAATTAAAAAGAGAAGAAAAAGGCTCTGAGAGTCGTTTTAGGGAACGCAGGGTCAAGTTTGTAGCAATTTCTCAAAAGTGATTCTAAGTAGATGAATAGTGACTTGGAAATGAGTATATTTTAGTTTTTAGTCCACCAAAACATAGGGTACAAAAGACTAATCTTTGCCAATTGACAGATTTATTTTATCGAAATAAGAAATAAAGTACTGAATAATGAACATGTATTAAAATACAACATTATTTTGTCCACTTACAAAATCGTAACAAAATTCTTTTAAAAAAGGCACGGTTCTGCTGGAGTCACTTACAAATATTTTTTGATAAAAAAAAATCTTCGCCGGAGCCTTTTCTGAAAAAATCCATTTTATTTAAAAAAAATGGAAATACCCAGTTTTTCTTGAAAGCGAAGCGAGGTGTGAAAAAAGTTAGGAGAGCAAAATTGTGTCTTGAAAAATTTCCTATAAAAGGACCAAAAGACATAAGCAATATGAATATATTCCTAGCTTTTCTACTTAAAATAATTATATCAAGAACAAGAAATGAGAAAAAAATGTATAGTGAAATCGAAAAATCAAGTTTTTCAAGAAATCGAAGTAAGATTGAATATTAGAAAAGGGGTATTTTTGTTGTAATTTTTCCAATGAACAATTTTGCTCTTTTAATTTTTGTTTCATATCACGCTCGGTTTTCGAGAAAACCTGAGTATTTGGATGTTTTGACATTGAAACTTGATTTTTTTCAAAAATAGCTCTGGTGAAGATTTACATTTTTATCGAAAAATAGTTCTAAGATATCCCATGCTGAAGGTCATATCTCCGAAACTATATTATTTGTTTTCAAACAATTTTATGTGTTTGCATTTCTTTTTCCTATCGAATGCCAAATGTAAAAACATTTTGAATAAAAAAAAATCTTTTTAAAAAGTATTTTCGATCTAAATTTTTCCAGTATTAAAGATTTTTGTTATTATTATTGTCTTTTTAGGCTGGTTCATTAAATTCCCGTAAAAAAATTGCCCTGTAAAATTTTTCTTTTACTAAGGTGGGCTAGAATCACAGTATGAATTTAATCACAACCAGCCATAACCTGCGGCTGCATCCGACTTCGTGACTACTGACTATCAGTAAAGATTCTAATTGAAAATTTTGCTACCTTTAGGGGCTTTGTATTTCAAGATTTCAAACTTATGAATTTGAATGATTGGAAATATTTCCAATTTAAAAGTCATTAAATTTTAATTTAAGCATTTTGTCATAATCAAATTTTTTGAAAATATTCAGGCAAATTAATTTTGTTCGTTCAATAATTTTTGTGTGGTAAAAGTATCGAACTTTAAATGATTTTATTTTTTAAATACTGATGCCTATAATAGTTATTCAAATTGGATCGCTATTCAGTTTTTGTAGATATCCTTGACATAAATGCGTAAAGGCTTAATATTTTTAAATTGGCACATTTGCGAACTCAAATGCTGTAAATTAAAATATTTCAAACCTGAAACCCTCGTTTATTTTATTTAAACTATTCCAAATGTTTAAAATATTATATAAATATTGTAATAAATAACTTTGATTGATTCTTAAATAAAATAGCTTCATAAAAATCATCTTATGCTAAAGTTTTTTTCTCTTTTTAGGGAAGCAAGGCAAAGATGGACCCGATGAGAAGAAGGACGCAGATGGCGAGCTTTGGGGCAACGTGGAAGCTCAAGCCGCCTTCCTCGGGCCAAATCTTTGGGATAAAACACTGCCCTATGATGCCGACCTGAAGGTATTAAACCATGTATGTACAAAAACGCGAGACGGTAAGCCCACCAATGAAATCTGACTTGAATTTTGAATTTTGAAATTTGGTTTTAAAAAAATAAAACGAAGACAAAAGATTGTACTGTGCACGAATCATCCACTAATCAAACCATGAATCATATACTCGAAAGACAAAAGAATTAATACTAATTACTGTTGGTAAAAACTTTATTACTCTTGGATATCTTAATATTAAAAAATCTTATATTACCGAGAATTCGAGATTGGCTCGTGAAATCTTTCACAAAAATTTTATTTGTATTCATGTTTCGCCACTGTTTTATTGAACTCGTTTCAATCTGCAATCAGAAAAAGTCAGGTTAGCCTCATTTAAAATCTTATACAATATATTGCAAACAATATATTCCGTGAAAAAAATGCTCTGTGTAATATGATCTTTTTTCAAAAAATCAGAAATATTAATGGTTCCTTTACCATCTGCTAGTTGCATGCTTAAATTACGCACCACCGATTTACATTTCATGATTCCATTTCTTTAAAAAAATCAATTAGAACAGTGGAAACGAATTCCAAAGTAAAATTATTTATAATTAATTAATTGATGTATATAAAAACAAAGGAAATTAATAGCAAAATCTTAAAAATACTTCATGATTTCCAGTATTACTTTTGTTATACTGTCAAAAAGTTAAGAATATATTATACAAAATTTAATGATCAAGAAGCATATGGATTTCAGCTTAAAAATGATCGAATGATAATATTCATTTTTAATTTCTCGTAAATTCATAAATAAAGGAAGATAAAAATATGAATCTCAAAGAATTCTAGGTTTATTACAATCAGTTTAAAAATTCATTTTAATGAAAATAATATGCCGTAATACAAAATAAAAGGGCGATCTTTGTGACAGATTGAAGTTATATTTCATCTTTATATCAGTAATCCCCCTCCCCCACCCTCCATCCCCCCGTAACTTGGTAAGGGCATCAATTGTGACCGAACTTGCGCTTGAATTCTTTGGAAATCCAAAGAATTTATGATAAATTCCAAAAAATTCAAGGTTAATTCTGATAAGGTTACAAATTTATCTCCGGTAGAATATGCCGGAATAGAAAATTAAAGGACGCGCCTGTTGAGTACCTTATTTGAGTATCCTTATTTCGTCATCTAGCTAGAGTACGTTTTTTCGGTTGCTTTGCTGCTCCAGTGAAAAATCCGGCAAAATATACTGGAAAAGAATACGCAACGTATTTAATTTTATGAACTATTGCTGATAATGAATCTCAATATAATCAATCCATAATTAAACAAAAAATACTAATAAGAAATTCATTGCCATAAAATTATATTTTTTCAACAAAATTGTTTTAATATTATTTTTAAGTCGTTTTTAATTTTTAATTTATTTGTTAAAAAAATTGTAATTTGACAATATTCATTTTAAAATAAGAATTTGACGTCTTTCAATGTCGAACAATTCCAAAGGAAATTTTTTAACTATAAAAGCTGCAGTTTGAAGTTTTCCAATTATTATGAATAATTCTGCTATGCATAAAGCTTTTTCTCATCCTTAACCCAGGTTGATAAAGATTCCAAGTTGTATATTTCTTGTTTAATTAATTTTTTAATAATTTTGAAATTTTGAACATTTAAACTTTAAATTTGATACGGATGTAATTTTTAAAAGCAAAAATCGAGTCGTTTTAACTTGAAAATTTTCAATTCTAAACTTTCTATATTTATAATTCTTCAGCTTAAATGAATTCAACTTATCAACTTCAAGAATTAACAGCTAAGAGAATGAAGCGACCAAGGCTGAAACATTTAAATCTGAATAATGGACAATTTAAAGGATTCCAATTTCAAATTGTTTAATTTTATCTTTTTATTGTAACGCTTCAGTTATAAAATTTTTAAATTTAAATTTTAAATTATTATTTCTGAAGACTTTTAATTATTATTCAATTTTGAGTGGTTAAAGATTAAAATTTTGGAATGATTTGAAGTTTTACATGCAATTAAATTGCAATAATATCATAGAAAATCAGTTAAAAGCAAACGCACTCAAGGAATATTAAAACTCTAACATTCCTTTTCTCGAATGGCAAAATAATTCATACTGATAACTCTCGACAAGAACTTAAATTTAAAAAAATTAGAAATACAATTGATTAAGAAACTAAAAACCTCATTTTTTTAAACTTGACCAAAATTGTAAGTCTTTGATGCGGGAAATCTGCATCGGATCGTCTACGTTCTCTTTCTGCAGTGATTGAAAACGGGAAATAGTCGAACTCCAAGCAGTTTCGCGAGAACAAGTTTGCAGCCACTTTCTCCGTCACGCCTCGGCAAACGAGGAAGTTTCTTGAAGGTTTTTGGACGTCGATTCTGTTTCCCTACTTTTTTTCTCTTTTTAAAAAGAAGACTTTTTTGATCGCTCGTTAAAAATCGAGCTCATTTCCCGAATCGACCAATAACACATCGTATAAAATAATCGAGATGAGCTGGTCTCTCTATCCTCTGGATGTGGTGTCTGGAGGAATCACTGTCGTCCGGCCTTGCCACCTTTCGCTAACGACTTGTCCAATGTCCACTTTCTCCAATGGTACTTGTACGTCACTGCTTTCGAAATTCGAATGTCTTTTCAACGTTGTAAAAGAAGAATAAAATTTTCAGGATTTTGAAAGCTTTTCTGCGTTTAAAGCCATTTAAAGTGCGTACGCAGTGAATTGTTTTAATTGGAAACTGATTTGGATTAAGAACGTACACACGAACTCACTTTCGCGCAAACGATGTAATATTCATGCGCGATTCTGTCTGGTGGTCGTGGACGTGCGAACCGGAATTAAAGAGAAAAAAAAACCCAGAGCTATGAAATTCTGGGTTAATTACGAGTTTGGCGAAAGTAGTTTTATTTTTATTCGATTTAGAGAACTTTGATATTTGAAACAAGAATCTTTAGGTCGAATAGCACGTGGAATATTTTTTATTCTCTTTAACATCCAGTTTGTTTATTTTAAAATAAGTTTTCAAAGCTGAGGTCTTTAATAATGTTTGAATTGGAATAAGCTAATAAATATTTAGCAACTCGAATAGATCTGAGTTGTTAAATATTTGTTCTGGTCATTTCCTGATTGTTCACCCTTTTCCATATATTTTCCCAGTTATTTTTCGATTTCATTTATGTATAAAAATATCTCATGTGGTTTATTTCGCCTTTTAACCATTTTTCGACTCCATTTTATTCCTTTTCTTTCCCGGTCAAATCCTGATCATTTTTCCACGTTTTCACTATCTCTAAAAAAACTCTATTTCCCGAATTATTCCAGTCATTAAGTAGAATATTCTTAAGTTTCCTTAAATTATCGGTTACCTACGGGGTTATTTTTTGTCTTAAAATTTCAAGACATTGCTCACCTTGAAAAAATTTCCCGACGATAACACCTGTCACTTTCTTATTTCTAAAACCTTTCAGTCATTTTTTCTATTTTCTTAAACTTTCGGAATATTTTTGACGTTTTCCCCGAATTGTTCCGACTTAAAAAAAAGTTCTAGCGCCATTTCTCTCCTTATTATTAATTTGAACAAATTTCTCCTCATTTCGAGGATTCCTTCGTGGTATATAAAAATGCATGGCCATTTCCGAATTTTATTCATTTTTTTCTCCGTTTAAAAATTGCTGATAATTTTTTTGTTTAGTTCATTTTTCCATGTTCTCTAATAGTAAAAAAAATTATAATCTGGTCTCAACAATTTTCTGGTCGTCACTCGTTTGTTAAACAATCTTTTACATCATTTATTGAATTTAAAATATTTTTTGTGTTTTTTTTTACCTTAAAAATAATTTACCCGTCACATCTTAGATTTTTCGGTCTCCATTTTTTATTTACCTCCCGGTTGATTCCTGCTTTGGAAACAATTTTCTCGGTTATTTCCTGGACTATTCTCGATTTCAATCATTTACCCGGACATTTCACGTTTATCAAAATTAGACCAGTTATTTTCCAATTTTTTCGTAGGCTGTTCTCGATTTTTTATTAGCCTGGACAAATTTCCGGTCACTTCCACGTTTTCAGACCAATTTTCCAATGAATCGCAGAATTTTTCTTTGTCCCTAAAGATACCGCGTCATATCCTAGTTTCTTTTGAATCACGAAAATTAGCGTGTCATTTTCCGGTTTTCAAAAAGGTTTCCTGATCGTTTCCTGTTTTTTTCTCAGTTTCTGAAAATTACCAGTCATTTCCTGATTTTTCCGGTCCAAGAACTCGGAGTTATCTTTATTTTATTGGCGAACACATCTCGTAATAAATTCTTTAAATTCTTTCGCCTCCTATAAAGTCAACAGAAAATATTATTCACTGTATTAAATTATATGTGAATAATTTTAGTTTTTTCTCAGTTTATTATAGCTAATGCTGTTTTTTCTTCGCAATCTGGAATCGTGTTCACTTTTCAGAAGATTGAAGATAATGAAACTACTTATTACAACGAGAATTATTAAAATGTGCCTTTTCTCGCGATTCTAAGAACACGTGACAAACCTTGATTCCTCATTGACACTTCATACCCTTCTCTCTCGACCTTGACTTTTTTGCAGATAACGATTAAAGCGATAGGTAAAGGAAATCGTTTCCACTGCCCACAAACACGTTGATTAAAACGTCATTCATTAGATGTAAATTTCTATTTTGTCCTTCGAAAAAGTTTCAAAAACTTATAGCTGCTTTCGCTTTTCGCCTTTCTCTTTATTAGAAAAATTAGATTTAATTATGAAAAATCGAAAATTTAGTTTCAAGCTTGAGATTATTTTCTGTATATTACAGAATCTAGTTAATTTGATATATAGATGCGATTATGACATAATTATAAAAGTATTTAATTTTTCTAACTGCTAATTAGGAAATGTACTTCATGAATTGCAGTTTTAGGCACTACCATTGTATATGCACTTTTGCAGAAGTTTTATACCAATAAGTTTGCTTTGAGTTTTGTGTGACTATGCGTTTGGCTATTAAAAACTAATCCACTGTAATATCTAGAGAAACTGATTACTTTTTTGTTTTTAATTTTAATGTAGCCTCTTGAAACGAACTCCATAAAAGCTGGAATGATCTTTATCATTAATTGTTTAGAGTTTAGTGTAGTTTGCTTTGTGGACTTTTTAGTAACCATATTTTAACATTTCATTGAGAGTTATTTTTGATGATTTTTGTTTTAATATTTGTTTGCTGAATAACCATAATAATGCACGACTATGGGGAATAATGTGAAAACTACATATGACTTCGTGGAATTGAATTTATTTTCTTTTGAAAATGTCTTTAAAATGAATATACCTATATGTACTTATATAAATTAATAAAGTATAATAATAAAGTGAAATGTCAAATTTTTTTCTAAAAAAGGGACACATCAGCATTTTCTCAAAAGCACATTCTCCATTTTTCAAATTTTCAAATGGGGATTTACCCGAAATTGAATTTTTCCGAAATTGCAATTACTTAATTCATGAATTCCCGATTGAGTCGAATACTTAGATAAATTGCAATTTAGGAAAATATAAATCCGGGAAAATTAGAATTTGGATAAATGCTCATTTGGGAGTTTCAAATTTCGGAAAACAAAATTGCATGTAGAATTTAGGATAATGAACTTTCAGAAAAATTTGAACAAAGACAAATTCGAGAAAATGCAATTCCAAAAAAATGTAAATTAGGATAAACTTTTATTCGGGAATATAACAATTTTGTTTCTTGAACATCGGGTAAAATTTTATTTCGGATTAAAAAAGCTGACTGATTCAAGTCACAAAATCATTAGCCTCTTAAATATGTTGTTTTCAAAGGAAATGAGATATTATTTCACTACTTTGATAAAATAATCGTTTTCAAAAAGTTTGAGTATTTGAAATGCGAGGGTTGTTTTTTAAAAAAAATACAAGTTATTTCTTTAAACCTTTATAACTTTTGGCCTAATTGAAGTATTTAGGTTTTCTTTCTTGACTGGCGAAGTTATTTTTTTTTCGAAAAATTTAATTTTTGCCATTTTATTACAAAAGACAGATTTTTCAAAATTATTAGAAAATGCTTTGCTCATTCAAAAAATTCTATAAACAAAAACCTTTTAAGAGAGAAAAATTCAAAAATTAAATTTGTTGAACAAAAATTCTCGCTGCCACAAAAATGTTTTGGTCTGCATAAAACTTACAGAATTTTTACTATATATAAGCACGAATTTTTTTGAAATAAAGAAAATGCGGTTTTCTATTAAATTCAACTTTATCATCCCGGCTGGATTTTGAAAACATTAAAAGTTATCGATTTTATGAATCATTTTTGTGGCTACAAGAATTTTTTTTGATTGAATTTTTGTATGTTTCTCGCAAACGATGCAAAATATCATAAAATAGTTCAGAGGTAGTTTTGGTAGAATTTTATAAATTCAGTAAAGTTTTTTTCAGTATTTTTTTAAAATCTGTCGTTCTTTGTATGAAAAATGCGAAAATTAAATTTTGTTGAAGAAAAAAATTCTCTTGACCTGAAAAATAGTTTGGCCCGTATGAAACTTACAAAATTTCGTCATTTGATTATCAATTTAGCAAAAAACAATCAGCAAAAAATGTGGCCTTTTTAATATAAGCAATTTTTAATATTTTTAGAAAAACTCCCGCCATTTTTTAATTTTCAATATTTCGATAATTTGTTGTCAGATTTCCAAATTTGATAATTAACCTTATCAGAGTCATAAAAGTCAAAAGTCAGGAAGGTCAAAAGTTATAAAGGTTTATTATTTATATTTATATCATATTTACTTTGAAAAAAAACATATTTAATAGGCGAATAATTCCGTGTCGTGAAGTTGCCCTGCCCGTCTGATTTGAAATCGATTCGGTCTAAATCATTCGATAATTTGATCATTGAATTATTAAAATATTTAAAAAAGGCAAATCGAGGAACTGAAATTTTAATGAAATTCAAATTTGGTTTCTGGAACTACGGGAAAATTAAAATTCTTGTTACTACTGTATCATATTCTGGAAAATAGAAATTCGTGTAAATGACTATACACTAATTTAATTATTCGTTGGAATTCTAAAAAAAAGTTATTGTAAGTTCATATTCGACCCGAAATTCCGGTTGCTTCCCCCGAATTTTGCTTAAAAGGATCAGAATTTTTTTCAGTGATTAAAAGTTACCGTTCAGAAAGTTACAAATTCGTAAACATTTATTTTCCTCGTTAAATACAATGTCCGCTCAAAATGTTCAATCGAAATAAGTAAAATAAAAAAATGAGTCTTGAAAACTACATAGCGAGCAGAAATTCAATTCAGATTATAATTTCAATAAAAATTTTAATTCTTTGATGAACTTTTCAAAATGTCTAGGTTTTTGCTACCACTTCGTAGAATGAAACAAACCCTAAATAAGGTAAATAAGGTTCATGAAAGCGCCTATAAATTTTTTTTTTTATTATTTACTAGTATGTGGACCTGGATGAATTTTTATCCGAAAAATTCATCCCGGTGGACGGAGTGGCTGGTGGCGGGCAGGGTACGATGCAGGGCGGCCCACTTCACAAGATCAACAGCACCGACGTAACCGGTCATCAGGGACCAGCAGGTCTTCACCTGGAACCTGTAACCAAACGCGAGAGATCACCATCGCCCAGCGAGTGCTGTTCGCCAGACACCTTGAACCCGCCATCACCGGCAGACTCCAGTGAGTCGATCTACACTTTTCGCTTTCCTGATCAATGCCGGTCGCCACGATACCGATCCTGATGTTCTCCAAATTTAAAATCAAAATTCTAAAATATCAAATCAAAAATCAAATAGTAAACTTCGTTCTCACTGGATTTCATAACTGGGTTCAATTGAAAAAATATATTTTTTGTTTAAATGATTGAAAAGAGCAGATAAACTCATTTAATAGGTACTTCAGGGTCGGTTCATTTGCAAAAGGTTATTAGAATTAGGACATTATTATTTTCTAATGTTTTGCTTAATGAATATTTCCCAAAACACGATAGCACTATCCACAAATAAATACAATTATTCTGCAACCAAATCCACTGTAGATGTAGATATCCCATTTTTCAATCTGGGAAGTATAATATGTAATTAATGTGATAAGGTATACCAACTGTAGATTTCCGCAATTTCTAAGACATAAATCCCAGGGGTTGACCTCTTGATTATTGAATGTGAACCAGATTTTAAGATTGCGGAGGTTTCAAAAATTGTAAAAAAATTTTTAAAACAGTCATAATTTCATGAAGACTTGTGCACCATATTTCAAGAGTGACCAACCCCTCACATAAAAATCAAGTATTTATTTTTACCATTGGACCATAATATTCACAAAAATATCTGGTATTTGGCTACAATCGTGACTTTTCCGAATTGACGATTTTTTGTTGTGGTTCTTGTAAAAAGAAAATTGTTTACAAATCCATTACATCACTTTTAACAGATCTGGACTGAAAATCAAAATTTTTTGATAATATAAGAAAGAATGTATCCCAAAAATAAAAGAAGGATGTAACAGAGCGAAATAGAATCGGAGGAAAGGGAGAAGAAAAACGTATCCCAAAATGTAATGAAAGATGGAAAAGATGGGGCAAAATGGGATTGGAGGGTGGGGCTGGAAAAATCGATTGGTGACTTCCAAATCACCCCTTCCCCTTTCTAGTCCGTTCTTTCTATGTCTCATTTGTAAAGTCTTTTCTTCTTATATTAATTAATAGTATATTGTGCACCAAGAGGGGCAGCGGGACTTTTTCGACGAGTACTGAAAAAATACACGAGTCGTAGAAAATATCCTCCCCCTTGGTGTAGAGGATATTTTTTATAGCAAATGTACGATTTCAGACGTTTCTTGCAACACAGGCATGATTTCTCCTCATATGGAGGAATTTTGTCATCTTTATTTTTCTTTTATTATAAATTTTGAAAAAATTCTGTAATCACGGAAATTTTGGAAATTTATGGTTAATTTATGAATGACCAAAAATTCAGATTATTTAACGGTTTTTAGTCATTTATGGCAATGTCTGGTAACTTGTTGCTTCGAGTTGGTCCAATCTGTCAAACAATGTGTCAACACGGTCAACCGTTTCATGATTTTCATTATTCGCCTCCGACGTTACTTTTTACTCCCTAGGGACAAACAAGTAGAACTTTAGTCCTGCTTCATGGGCATTAAAAAGGGCTGAAATAATGCATGTGTTGTGAAAAAATGATTAAATTTCTACAGCTCCCCCTTGTGACTCTTCATTACGGAGAAGAAAAACAATATATCTAAAAAAGAAACATGCAAAAAAATCGGAAAAGCTTCGTATCTAGACAATTACATACCAAATATCATTTATATTATTATTTAATGTTGAATCAAGAACCCTAACGAGATGTGACGCCTCCCACCGACATTTTTAAAATTTCCATTTCCCTCACACGCTCGAACCATAGGTGGAGGCTCGGAGTGAGGTTTCACGTTTCTCAATTAATGTTAATGAATTATTATTTAATAATTAGATACTAATAAGTTATGTTTTTATAATTAATGGTTATTTATCAACTTTCTCACTTCAAAAAAGAAATAATGCGGATAAGTTTGAGAATAATTGTGTTTTGTCCACATTCGATGTAAATTTTAATATAGATGGGTGACCCTAGTTTATTGTCAGAGCTTGTGAGGCTGAATCTAGTAGCAACGGTACACTTAAATTAGGCTGAAACTGTTAAAATGACATGAAACTTGATATATCTGATTTTGTGAACTTAAAAATGTCTAAGAATCAAGTGCTAACAGATTACATTTTTTTAAATTCGATAGCTTTCAAAATGATAAAGATAATTTACTCTTCCTTTTTGAATCTTGAAGTGAATAAGACACATACATTAGAAGTCAGAAGAAACAACTATGTTGAGAAAAATGTCTCATAGGAACCTATTGTAGAACTCTTCAAGGAAATCAACTTTCCTTGTCGACTTTTTCCCATATCTAGCATATTTTTCACAAAAATTCCAAATTTTTAATCTGCAGAAAAACTTTGACAATTTCCGTTGTACCGCTGCTACTAATCTAGTTTTGATACAGATACGAATAATTTGTGATGGTTTTGTTTATTATTTTTTTTTTAATCATGAGTAGTATCAGATTTAATAGAAAAATTAACCATCGGCTTCTCAGGATCTGTGTCGGGCACGGTGAGAGTAGAAACCTAAAGTTATTTTCAATAGAAACTAACGTAGTCGTTACGAATTCCCCTACGAGCAACAGATTCCGAGGACTCGTTACGAATACAATATGGCTTGTCTCTTGTAGCGCTCTCGATGGCGTCATCGGGGCGAGATTTCGATCCTCGGACTCGCGCCTTCTCTGACGAAGAACTCAAACCCCAGCCGATGATCAAGAAATCGCGGAAGCAGGTGAGTTTTTTTTATTTTCGATTTTTTTTTGTACACTCGAAATTTTTTGTTTTAAACGAGATTATATACTTACATAAATGTTGATTTAATCAATGTCATGAGTGACAAATGGTTTAATCTCTACACCAGTAAAATATTTAGGGGAAACATTCCTACAGTGGATAGTGCCGCCTGCAGTGGATAATCGTTAATTGAAAATACTAATGTATGTAAAATAATTAATTTAATTTAATTGATAGTTAAGACACTATACGTTTTAATAAAGTAAAATTAATTATTTTTCTTTTATTTGTGCTCTTAATTAATGATTATCCACTGTAGGTTGCATTATTCACTGTAGAGAGGTTTCCCCTATTTGTCATTCAATAACTAGTCAAAAGAGAGAAATCGAGAAAGTAACATTTTAAAATTAATTAATGTTATTTAATAATATTCAGTAAACTACTTTACTTTTCATATTAACCTTTTGACAGAAAAATTAATCTGGAAACAAAATTAAATGATTATTAACCGCGGTGTCTGTAATTTTTATTTAAATTATAATTTTTAAACCCATAACAATATAAAAGTCAGAATCCTGATCATTCTTACTTTTCAAAAATGTATTTTTTCTTTTTTTAACTGCTTCTTCTTTCTAATATTATATTTTAATTCGAAGTTTACACATCATCTGATTGTTCGAAAACAAATCATTCGTCATAAAATGCATTTATTAGAAAAATATAGACTGATATGAGTTCTCTTGCAATCTCTCATTGTAAACTTTCAAGTCAGATTCAAGAGGGCCAATAAAGAATCCGTTCTTTTTAATTAAGTCTGAGTTAATGATTAAATTTTGCGTTTGCTTTTATTTAATTATTAATTTTTTTGCGTGTTTTCAGTTCGTTCCGGATGACCTGAAGGACGACAAATACTGGGCGCGTCGTAGGAAGAACAACATGGCTGCGAAACGATCCAGGGACGCGAGACGTATGAAGGAAAACCAAATAGCCCTTAGGGCTGGTTTCCTCGAAAAAGAAGTAAGTCTCTAATCATTTTAATATTCTATTCATTTGGCACATTCTCTTCTGATAAAGGAAACGTTTATTGGTAATGAAATTGCTTTTTTTTTGTTGTTGCTCAAATCAAATTGTTTCAATTAATATTACATTACACTGGAAGTCAAATTAACGTTTATTGTCTGACCTACAAGGGGAACATACATTCTTCGAAATTTTGTTTAAATTTATACTCCACCCAGCCATTCTCGAGAAAAATCACTTAAAAATCCATGCGCTCCGAGCTTTTGACTGAAAAGTCCGTGCTCGATTCCTGCTGCCGACATTTCTGGACAATTTTTTTTTCCATTCAAATTTTTTGTTTGCAATTGACGTTTTAGTTTATTTAAATCCTGCAAAAATATTCATTTTTTCCCATTTTTTCCCCATTAAACAATTGTTTTCTTCAACCTTTGTCAATTTTACTCAAAGAAAAGTGCGTTTACAGGAAATTCTCATTTTTTTCATTCAAGTGAATACACTTTCATTATTATTATTTTCACGTAAGATAAAATAAGAATTAAATAAATATTGAAGTATAAATAAAAAACAGTTTCTATTATTATTATTATATTCAAATTTTGAAATCCGAGTAATGGGTAATGTTTTTAACCAAAAATTGCATAAGAAATCAAAATTTTTCAAGGATGTCGTGGCACTGACTTACTTTTGAAATATTTGCTTCGAAAGTGACAAAGGTTGGAAAAAACAACCATTTTTATTATATGAAAAAAATGGTTTGAAATTAATATTTTTGCTTCACTCAAATAAATTTATTAATCAATTGAAATAAAAAAGAATCTAAATGAAAAATAAATTGACAACAAATTCCGGATTTGCCGGTTACAAAGTCGGAACGCTACCGCCTGATCTAACCGGGAGTTGAAAGACTTTTGCATCGCAGTCCATGTAATGTGCGTGGATTTTTTTAAAGCATCTTATTACTTTTACATATTACATGTTTGGTAATGACCTCTTAGTGGGAGAATCTATTATTACTGGGAATATTATTGGGAATCTAAACAAAATTCTTTCATTCTCTCAAATAAAATAAAATTGCTTCGAATAATTTGATATGATTCGTTGAATCAAGTAAACTTTATTTTTCTTTAATTTTTTCCCTAAATGCAATTTCGTATCTTATCAATTTTCGTATTTGGTTCTTTACTTTGTATGATTACTTGTTCGCGCGCTTTTAATTTTTTTCACTAATTCCTATACATATTTTGAAAATTTGCTCGAACATTTCGCAATCTGTAAGAAGATTTTTTGTTGAAAGTCTTAATTAATTTCTTTAAATATCAGGTCTGGAAAGCGTTTAGGAAAAAAAAGTTTAACTTATTTAATTTCCCAGGCATCTATGTTTAAAAATGTTAAAATTTAATAGAATTTGCATTAGATCAGAAAATAAATTTAATCGTTAAAAAATAAGCAAAGAACAAATATTACAATGTTCTACGTACTATAAACTTAACACGGCTAGCCTCGATGAAACTCAACCCACAGGTCCTGGTATTCCTGATTTTTCTTCGTTTTCGTTCCCGGAATGTCTTGCGACTAAATTAAGGACTGAAAAGAAAAGAAAATCGCTATTCCCATTTTTGAAAAAAATATATATTTTTCTCCTTTTTATGCTTCATTTTTTTCCATTTATACCTTGATTTAAATCTAATTAAAGATACTTTTATGTGCAGTTTTTTTTTCTCGAATATTGTAAGGCTATTATAAAACAAAAATCCAAAAATAATGCTCAATCTATTTTTAAAAAATGTTTTTTTTTTCGAAACATCGGGTGTTCAAGCATTTCAAACATTTTTGCGGAAGAAAAGTATTTATTTATTGAAATTAACCAACGCTTTTCCCGGCAATTTTGAACTATCGAGCCTAAAAAATTCCCCGAAAAATTGAACTCGACAATTTTTCGCAAAAGTGACACATTTAATCTCTTTTCTACCCTTTTTTGCAATAAATTATTTTCGTTCAAAAAGTGAAAATGTTTTTAAGAATTTTTAAAAGTAAATTTTCATTTCTTTAACAATTTTCATTTGTTTAAATAATTTTTCCCAGAAATTCAGTCATTCAGATTTATTACTACCCCATTCTTTAAAAAAATCGTATTTTTTTTAATAATCTTTTTTTGTTTGAATAATTTTGCTCTGAAATAAATGTTTGAAATTTATCTTTTTCTGTAATTAATGCGTCACACGTAACGCTTTTTCTATACATATTTTAACCACTTAATGCGGTACGTGTTTTTTTAACAGTCCTCAAAATAAAAATGAGCTTTTAAAATATAGATGAGCTTTTGAAATAAAAATGAGCTTTAAAAAACAGCTTTTAACAACATTATTCTCATTATCAAATAATTAATTAAAATTAATATTATAGCCAGTGAAGTGCATTATCAGCCAGACTAGTGCAAAAAAAACTATTTTTATAAAATATATGAAACATTATTTTTGTATTTTAGTTTTTAAATAACCTTAGCACAATCGGGAAACAAACGAAAATAAAAACGGACGTGAATGTATCTTTAACTGGACTCAAAGCAAGGTATAAATTGGAACAAATGGAGAAAAAAATAACACAAACATATTTTTCTCAAAAATGGGTCTAGCCATTTTTTCTTTTGGATCTTAAAATAGTCGTAAAGCATACCAGACACGTAAACTCTCTAAGTAAGCGAAAAAAAAATCAGGAATGCTGGCACCTTCTTTATTTATCTGAAGGATAAAGAAAAATTTTGATTTAAAATAATCTTTGAGATAATAAGTGAATCCTCTAATTTTTTATTAATTTTAGGTTTTTCCTTCTTTATTGCAACTATTAAAATTTTTACGTTTCTCTAACAAGTCAGACTTGCTCGTGATTAATATACAAAAGCAAAGAAAAATGAACCTAGTAAACCAGAAAGAAACATGATAAATTGGGTGCGGCAAAATTTCTCTTTTACTATTTCTCTTTCTTCATATGAACAAATAAAATTTTGTTAAGGTCCTTCTTCGATTTTTCAAACATAAAATTAGGTATATTTTTTAATGTATTAAAGCAAATAAACAATTACTGGTACAGTATTAAAATTTCACGCTGTGGAGACTCGCTACTATTAAAGTTAAAAATTATAATTAATTTTGTAATTCAACTATCCTAAATTTAAATATTTTCCAATTTTAACGTTTTGCATTTCAGATTTTCATTTCAATGATTTTTAGTTTTTACACTTTCAGGTTGAAAAGTTTGCAATGTGTTTTTGCTATCAAATTACTGCTTTTAGAATAGGGATTATAAAAAAAATTAATTTTTCGATTTTCCTTTACATAAAAAGCTTCTTAATTTTTCATTTTTTAATTTAAGGATAAGGTTGAAAGGTTCTTTTCAATTCTTTTCATCACGTTTTTATGGAAATAATTTTATACAGAAATAATATGCTACAATTATTTGTAGTTGGCAATTTTTCTAACTAAACAATTTTCTAAATAATATTTAATAAAAAAGTTACCAAAAGAATTATAAAGAACCTTTCGAGGAATAGAATGAGCTTTTCTAAAATAAAAAGTAATTAAAATTACCGTCAAACGGGGTAATTTCGGACATGTGTGGTAAATTCGGTCATTCCTCAATTGATAGTTTAAGTTACTTAAAGAGGTTTTAACCAGCTCTAGAACAAGTTAAAGGTTTAATAAAACCGTAACTGATTTTATATTCTGGTCAAACCCCCCTTAAGTAATTTAAACTATCAATTTAGGAATGTGCGAATTTACCCCACATGTCCAAAATGACTCCGTTTGACGGTACGATTTTGGTCTAAAGCGGATGAACAAAAGGCAAATAACTACATTTTAATAAACAATTATGACTTCAAATATTTTTTTGATATTTACGCTTAGGTTTTTCTTCTAAAATTTGTTGCAATAATCACTGGGCCGTTTTTGGTCAATTTTAAGAATCAAGTTACAGATTGAGTAATTTTGAACTTGACTATAACATCTGCTTCTGTTGAAAGAAAATTGAAAGTTCTTTAAACTGAAATTGGTGGCCTTTCAAGCTTAGATATTTTCTAAATTAAAAAATTCCAAATTTTAATCCTACATTACACCTTTAAACTTGAAATAATTTGTTTAGTTTAAATGTCCTAAAATTGAATAATATAATATACAATGGTTCTGCTTGTTTATTACATTCTCATTCATGAGAGTGTAATGTATTCGTCCAAATTTTCGATCTCTGGTTTTTAACGGATCTTTACGTTTCGGCACTCACAGATTCCGAAAATCATAAAATTTTGTCGGTGTCTGTCTGTCTGTATGTCTGTCTGTATGTCTGT